>OMKP01088760.1:0-12355 GCA_900302375.1 Bathygadus melanobranchus | reverse complement strand
GGCACACCTGTGTTGCTCACCAGCGTCTCCGACATGCTGCTCTGTAGGCGAACAAACTGTGGCCTGCTGGTGAGGTAGTCCATAATCCAGTGTGTCATGGCATGGTCTACCTGCATGGCTGCAAGCTTCTCTGCAAGCAGGAGTGGCTGGATGGTGTTGAATGCACTGGAGAAGTCAAAAAACATGATTCTCACAGTGCTCCCAGGCCTCTCCAGGTGAGAGTACGCCTTATGCAGCATGTAGGTGATGGCATCGTTGACTCCCAGGTGTGCCTGGTATGCAAACTGCAGAGGGTCCAGAGAGGCTGCCACTAGTGACTTCAGGTGCTGCAGCACCAACCTCTTGAAGGTCTTCATAATATGAGAGGTCAGTGCCACTGGTCTGAAGTAATTGAGGGCACTGGGGCATCCCTTCTTGGGCACGAGAACGATGCAAGATGTCTTCCACAGGGGGGGTACCCTCTGTAGGTCCAAAGAGAGGTTGAAGAGGTGCTGGAAGACACCAGCCAGCTGGTCGGCACCCCCCCGCAACACTCTGGAACAGACGCCATCAGGGCCAGCAGCCTTGCCGGGACGGAGCCTCCTGAACTCCCTTCTCACCTGGCTGGTGGTGATAGCCAGGTTGGCAGGCAGGCTGGAGGGGGCATCTACAGAGGTGTTAGCACATGTGTGAGCCTTGGGCTGGGGGGAAGGAGGTGGGAGTTGTAGAAGGCTGGTGGGTGTTTGGGGGTGGCTGTGTGCCTGGCTGGGGATCGTGTCAAACCTGTTAAAGAACTGGTTTAACTTTTTTGCTCTCTCCCTGCGCCCCTTCTCCCCCGGTGCTTGTTGTTTGAAGCCTGTCATCATCTTCATGCCACTCCACACCTCCTTCACGCTGTTCTTTTGGAGTTGGCTCTCAGTCCTCTCCCTGTAGGTGTCCTTTGCCTCCCTAATCTTCCTCTTCAACTCTCTTTGGATACATCTGACTTCCTCCCCGTTCCCATCTCTGAAAGCCCTCTTCTTCCTTTTCAGCAGTTGTTTGATGTCTCCATTAATCCAGGGTTTATTGTTGGGGAAGCAGCGGATTGTTTTGGAGGGGTCAATGTTGTTTATGTAGTCTGTAATGCAGTCCGACAGGCCATTGATGTCCTCACCGTGTGCACCGCAGAGCGCATCCCAATCTGTAAGGTCAAAGCAGTCCTGAAGGACCTCCATGGAATCCTCTGACCATACTCTGATTGTCCTGGTGGTAACTGGCAAGCGTAGGACATCTGGCTTGTAGATGGCCACTAGGTGAACCAGGTTGTGGTCTGATCTACCAAGTGGGGGTAGGGCAGTGGAGCTGTATTGAAGTGCCGCGACCGCAGAGTTGATGACGTCACTGGCCGTGATCGCGTTAGCGGAGGGCGTGATGTAAACAACCAGGACAATGGCGTGCGAGAACTCTGGCGTGCGAGATAGTATGGTCGTTATCCGACCCCTAAAAGTTCAACATCAGGGTTACAGACGCAAGTTTTCACGGTAACATGTCCCGGTTTACACCATCTCGAGTTAATAAAAAGGGCAAGTCCACCTCCTTTCTTTTTACCGCTTAGTTTCCCTCTGTCCGCACGCACAAGTTGAAACCCCTCAAGTGCGACGTGCGAGTCCGGCGTAGTGTCCTGTAGCTCTCCCTGTATTCCCGCTGTGTCCTGGTCAGGGCAGAGAGTTCGTCCATCTTGTTAGAGATGTTTTGATTATCTGTGTTTTGAGAAGAGAATTACAAAGAAGAGAAAGATCAAGATAGGTGTGTTTGTGTGTATGTGTGTGCTCTGCAGTGACAATGAAGGGGAGGGGAAATAGAACATGATTGAGTGGGACATTTTGGCAGATGCAGACGTGAGTGAGCCTGAGTCTGGATTGGAAGTGTGTGTGTGTGTGTGTGTGTCATGGCTATTACTTTTCTTTATTAGTATTCCAAAGTAGTTTCCCTGCACTAACCTTACTAGTGACATACTTGCCTTGTGTGTGTGTTTGTGTTTTTGTGGTGTGTGTTTATGTCCGTATGCAAGTGCACATGCTTTTTGGAAGGTGACTTGAAGAAAACTTCACATAAATCAATGTGTTATTTGAAACATTTCTCAAGGCAAACACTTCTGGTATTTAGTTATTTTTAAAATAGTTCATAATATCTTGTGCGTTAGGGTTACACACAAACAGGAATACATACAATTGAGTAACAATTAAACAATGCAATAATATACACTGATCAGACACAACATTAAAACCACCTGCCTAATATTTGTACTGCCAAAACAGCTATGACCCGTCGAGGCATGGTCTCCAGAAAACCTCTGAAGTTGGGTTAGGGTGAGGGTTAACCCTGTGGTATCTGGCACCAAGACGTTAAGCAGCAGATCCTTTAAGTCCTGTAAGTTGTGAGGTGGGGCCTCCATGGATCTGACTTTTTACAGCACATTCCACAGATGCTCAATCGGGTTGAGATCTGCGGAATTTGGAGGCCAAGTCAACACCTTGAACTCTTTGTCATGTTCTTCAAACCATTCCTGAACAATTTTTGCAGTATGGCAGGGTGCATTATCCTGCTGAAAGAGGCCACTGCCATCAGGGAATACCGTTACCATGAAGGGATGTACTTGGTCTACAACAATGCACATCCGCATGAACAGCAGAACATTGCCCATGGTAAAAATAGATTGCATTTATATAGCGCTATTATCCAATACCCTTTACATTGCCTCACATATCGGGAGCAGTTAAGGTTAGGTGTCTTGCTCAGGGACACCTTGACACTTAGCTAGGTGTAGCCGGGGATCGGACCAGCAACCCTCCAGTTGCCAGACAACCACTCTACCTCCTGAACTACTGCCGCCACAGATCATCACACTGCCTCCATGGGCTTGCCTTCTTCCCATAGGGCATCCTGGTGTAGCATCTTCTATGTTCATGTAGGTTCATCCCAGCACTTAAAATAAAATGGTAAACGGATTATTTATATAACGCTTTTATCCAAAGTGCTTTACATTGCCTCACATTCACCCATTCATACACACATTCATACACCGATGACGGTGTCAACCATGCAAGGCAGCAACCAGCTTGTCGGGAGCAGTTGGTAGAGACCAGACCAGCTCGTTGGGAGCAGGAGGTAGAGACAACCGTCTGAGCTAGTGCCGCCCAAAATAGTACTTACCATTGTGTAGCATCTTATCCTGGCTATATTGCTGTTTACCAGCAAGGGGTCAACCTAGCAATCATGAGGGCTTGAAACTTGTTCTATTCAAATCTTACTGTACCATCAGCAGTATATTGTCGTTTCACTCTTTCGACAAATGTACTTATTGTAAGTCGCTTTGGACAGAAGTGTCTGCCAAATGCCCTAAATGTAAATATAAATATCTTCTCCAGGTAAATGACGCACACGCACCCGCCATCCACATGATGTAAAAGAAAATGTGATTCATCATACCAGGCCACCTTCTTCCACTGCTTATGGTCCAGTTCTGACCCTCACATGCCCGTTGTAGGCACTTGCGGCGGTGCAGCATGGGCACTCTGATGCTGTGCGGCTACGCAGCCCGATACGCAGTAAGCTGCGATGCACTGTGTGCTCTGACACCTTTCTATCATAGCCAGCAATTGGTGCTACAGTAGCTCTTCTGGGGGATCGGACCAGACTGGCTAGCCTTCACTCCCCACGCATCAATGAGCCTTGGGTGCCCATGTCCCTGTCGCTGGTTCACCGGTTGTCCTTCCTTGGACCACTTTTGGGAGGTACTAACTACTGCATACCAAGAACACCCTACAAGACCTGCTATTTTGGAGATGCTCTGACCCACTACTGCTTCCAACACACAAGTACTGACTGTTCACTTGCTGCCTAATATATCCCACCTCTTGACAGGTGCCATTGTACATGTTATTCACTTCACCTGTCAGTGGTTTTAATGTTGTGGCTGATCGGTGTATGTATATATCCGTCAGACAATAGATGTTTTCCAATTAGAATCCACTTCTACTACAAATGCAATCAAGTTAGTTCCAGTCATTAAAATGATTAAAATCCACATTTGAAATCATCCAAATCAATGCTATGTACATTGATCAACACATTTAAACCTGAACTATTTTCTAACCCCTAACCCTAACCCTACTTTACAATTTCTCATTAGCAACCACCAGTGACTTGAGTTGTAAACAATGCTTCACAATGACATCAAGATTCACGTTATTTTGGAAAACCAAGGCAACTGAATACTGAAAACCACGTCATCTAGCCAGGTAACAACGGAAAGGTGTTGCAGGTGACCTTATTAAAACCAAAAAATATTAGCGTTTTGTCCAAATGTTGTTATGAAAGTCCACTTATCTACTATTAAGTGCCCGCAATCCCTCTCTCTGATGTGGCCAAGTCGTCATGAAAAGAAGTAAACAAACTGGTTGGTGGAGACTGGCAAAAACATTTGATTTCACACCTGTTTTCTCTAAATTACTTATTACTCTTATTTTAGTAACAGTGACAAAATGGCATAGATTACCATGTTGAACATCATATAAGACATATTACCACATTTAAAACAAACAGAAAGACGGTTTTGGCTTCACTGCCCCTTTAAAGGAGTAAACACATGCAGTAGAAAAGTTACATACTTCAGGTTTAAATATCAAAATGCATTGTCATTTGGTATTGCAATAGCTCCCCTGGCAGGAATCTGAATCAAATTTTCAATCCTATCTTCTATTGTTTTGTTGTGAGCTCTGGGAGGTTAGCACTGAGATCCACTGGTGTTAGTCAGGGAGAGACCACACTGCACCTGCACAGCTTTGCTGCAGAGGTAGATAGCAGAGTGCTGAATCAGCACTATGATGAGTCGCTGATGCAGACCCGGAGGTAATGTAAGCAATATCTTCCTTGTCCCACAGTTATTGAATACATATATTTCTGCCTCACTCTTTGCCTCAAGAGTTGACTCAATGTCTCTCTCCATTAAAAATGCACGATAGGGTTTCAATGCACAATTTTAATTGAACGATTTTAATTGATTACAAAAAAATCTTGATTAAAAGATCATCACCGAGAACTGAGTTGCTTGGTTGGACAATGCAGGACAATACGTTGGCATACATGGCTGATGTTACTGTTCTATCTAACCTACTGGGAGCCAATTTGGTGGTCAGTATCAATAGCTTCAAAGTCTATCTGACATGTTTGCATCAAATTAAATGAAGTCATTGGTGCCATACAACACCCAGTCACATACATTCTTATTTCCCATGTAATAATTTTGTGACACTTTTATCCAGTGACTTATGTGGTCTCGATGCAAGTCATTAATGAGCAGATAGGGGATAGGCTTTTGTCTCAGGGATTCCTACAAGTAGACTGTAGACGTTGGAGTTTGAACCCAGAGCCTTTCGGCTAGGAGTCAAACACCCTAACCACTAAACCCCACATATGGATGGATGGATGGATGCACACAAACAAACTCTTTCACACTTTGAAATATGCAAATCATTTTGAACGGGTTCATTGAAATGTGCCCAGGCAAACTCTGTGGGTGGGTGCTACACTAAATGGTAAATGGATTGCATTTATATACCACTTTTATCCAAAGCGCTTTACATTGCCTCGCATACACCCATTCTTATCAACCATGCAAGGCAACAACCAGCTTGTCGGGGTTAGGTGTCTTGCTCCGGGACACTTCGACAATTAGCTAGGCGGATCCAACCAGCAACCTTCCGGTTGCCAGACAACCGCTCTACCTCCTGAGCTACTGCTGCCCCTGTGGTAGATGAGACACTGTGGTAGATGAGATGTCATATCACACCCCACACACACACATACACACTGTGTAAAGTGCTATATGAATGCAATGATTTGTTACTATTATTATTATTATTATTATTATTATTACTAACTCTACTGTCTCTCTGTTCTCTCTACTTCAGATCCTCTCTCTCCTTCTCTCTGTATCATCACACTCTTTGGTTTCCAGTGTGGAAGCTGTTGTTTTCTTTGTGGTGGAAGATAAAGGAAACAGGTGTATGGAGTTAGTTGACAAGCACACATGTGCACACACACATGCTCACACACACACGAGTCTCACGTACATAAATACATGAAGAAGGAATAGACAAGCTGAAGGCAAGTTAATTTTTAAGTCTCAAGGTTGGAACATAACAGCAAGGGATTCGTCATTATTGATACACGCACTTATAGACACTTTTACACACACACTCACACACACACACACCCCGAAAGCAGTGTGCGTATGTGTATAGCTCTGTGAAGTTGTTCAAAATGTGTTACTTTATTTACCCATACTCACAGGGTATACTATTAGTAGACTATTTTTGCCATATAATTTTTGTTTGCAAACCGTATGAACAGCATCGTCACTAGTCACTTTTATAGCACTACTTTCTGCACTGGAATATTTGAAAATATACTTACATTTTCGTGGAGGCTCACTTTAAAGGAGGTGAGTGTGTCTAACTTGATGATGACTGGGTAAAACACACCAACCTCCACATGTTACAGGGCACGGTGTTTGGCTGTATGAGCAAAAGGCTGCTCCAGTTGATAGAGGACTGGTTATGCAGCCCAAAGAGGAGATCTCAGAATCCCCTCAGTAGGAGGAGGTAGCTTGGCACTACACACACTCCCAGACACACATGCACACACACGCATGTAGGTACACACACACATGCAGGTACACACACACACACGTGCACTCACACACACACACACACACACACACACACCTAGTGGATGCCTCCCGTGAGGTTTAAATGCTAAGCGTGTTTGATGGCAGGGCTTGTATTGATCAGAGGTCCCTGCAGACCACCATGTTTGTAGTAGCGATCCATATTTAATAACAATGTTGCTATTGCATATGTTTTGTGGTTTAATACACAAAATGTTAATTGTGTGACTAATTACAGCATCAACCAACTTGGATGGCATCGGAAGTTATTTTTATGGATAATTTAACAAAGATCAATGACCAGTTTGAAACAATAAAAAAATATAAAACTTGATGCATAATATAGTTTACAAATGTCTTCTTGCATAAATTGAATCCTAACAAAAGCTAGTCACACACACACGCACACACAGCAAGTGATTGATTGCAATGGTAATCAGATGATGAGCTGCAGCTGTCTGCCTTTCAGGGCCTGCCAAACAGATGTTAACGGGGCGAGAGAGCATAAGGCTTTATGACTTATTCTCCATCCACCGCTCCTGACCTCCCCCTATGGTTTCTGCATCACAGGGGGCTCGGTACATGTGCAATTACACTTCCTGTGATCTTCAATTATGTAATCCTGTCTGTCATGGATTGCACTCAAAATCTCACCGTTGTTTATTGGGTTAACCCTAACCCTAACCCTTCTAGTAAATTAATAATGTTTCTTTTGATGTAATGTGAAGGGTATCAGAATGTGTTCTTCATCATACCACGCCATCCTTAAAGTGTGTGAGAGTTAACATACATGCACATGATGCCAGGCACAGAAATAACCATGGCCTCACGTTAACAATAGCCTTGCATATGTGCTTCCGTTGCCAAGACAACAGTGTTGTGAGCTTTCGAGGGCTTGGCCTGGTCGGCACTCTGAGGTACAACCAGTACTTGTCTGTGTGGGGGTGATGTCTTCTCAACAGGCTTGCAGTGTTTATTCCAAGGAAGTCATTTTTTTACTAAGCCCACCATGATGACCACACATAGGGTGATCATCAGGGTGGGCTCCATCATAACTGTACAATAAATCTCTGGGAAATCATGGTATGGTGATATATTTGTTATTGATGTGTGTATATGTGTGTGTTTTGTGTGTACTATGTGACTGAGAGCTATGCATGAATGTGTTCCTTCTCAGTGTCTACACAGACAATAACATCACTTGAAATAATTATAAGTGGGAGAAGTGACATGAGACATGAGGCACAGAAGTACTTGTACACACACACAAACAAAGGGGAGGCTGAGACTTACATTTGAGACTTCAGATAGCAAACCTGAACAGCAATTTCTCTATTCAATTTTTTTTATATTTATATATATATATAAATATAAATAATGTCTTATATTGAAGTTTGAAGTAGTATAGAATTAGAATTACTAGGGTTAGGGTTAGCATTAGCATATATATACATATATATATTAGAATATATATTACTCTATGGTAAAAAGAGGTAAAAACCCAAGCAGCAGCTACACTTTGGTTGCAAAAAAATTGACAATTTGTTTGAACCGTATTTTGTTTTCAACTTTTTTTGATGAATAATAAAACGCTCCATCACAGAGATGACACAGGTACTGTTTAGGTTTGACATGTTCTGTGCATTTAAGGTCAACAGTAATTTATTATTCTGAAAAAAGCTGAATTAGCAAAAGGGAGAGTTTTTCCTATAGCTAATAGCCTTTTCAAAATGAATGAGCTGTTACAATGGACTTTGTTCATCGGTTTACGACACTATCAACAGTGCACACACAAATGACAATAATGAGCAGCCGTCCAACTCTTCTACCATCCTCTGTCCCCAGAATATCCCCAGAATAATACAAACCCTCCTACCATCCTTTATCCCCAGAATAACCCCACAACAATAGAAACCCTCCTACCATGCTCTATCCCCAGATGAACCCCACAACAATACAAATCCTCCTACCATGCTCTATCCCCAGATGAACACCACAACAATACAAACCATCCTACCATGCTCTATCCCCAGATGAACACCACAACAATACAAACCCTCCTACCATGCTCTATCCCCAGATGAACACCACAACAATACAAATCCTCCTACCATGCTCTAGCCCCAGATGAACACCACAACAATACAAACCCTCCTACCATGCTCTATCCCCAGATGAACACCACAACAATACAAACCCTCCTACCATGCTCTATCCCCAGATGAACACCACAACAATACAAATCCTCCTACCATGCTCTATCCCCAGATGAACACCACAACAATACAAACCCTCCTACCATGCTCTATCCCCAGAATAGCCCCACAACAATACAAACGGCAATTTTGCACAATTATATTTCACACACATTATCCACACAGACCTCCTGTCAAACAAATGGTACATCTCTGCATGATGCAATTAACAAAAGTCCTTAAAGTCCTTGACAGGAAGCTCCAACCCTATCTTTATATCTTTATTTTTTTCTTTATTTCTCTTTCGAACATATTTGTGTTCCACATGGTACTGTGTAGCAGTTTGTGTCAATGTTGCTGTGGTGCCAGTCAGTAGTCACCAGTCAAACCCTCCAAAGGGTGCATGTACAAACAATACAATTAACCGTTTTAAACATGTGTAAGACAAACCAAGAATCAACAAACCACAGTAAACCATTTTCCTATCATCAAGCACACATAGCTGTAAAAAAATACCACACACAGAACTTTAGCTGCAGTCGAATAAAATAATTAGGTGGGTACTGCAAGGCAGTGCTCAGCTATTGTTATTCTTAGGCTTTATTATTATTCTTTCTTTATTCTTATCATACATTTTGGGACCTATCTCCTCCCACCATTTTTCATCTAGAGCCTTCATTCAAAGTTTACAATGTTCATCTTGGCTTGGAATCACGCACTATGATTCAAATTTTTTAAATATTATATAGTTTTTAAAATAATACGTGCCAAATCGAAGGGCGAGTCGAACAAGGGGAATTTTATGAGCCGTGAGATGTCCCTACCTAGACTTTGACCGTCGTACACTGAGGTTTGTTAACACAAAGCATTTGTGCATCTCCTATTGGTAGTATTTTATTCAACCTCTTTAAAACCCTGAAATTCTTCTTCCTCACTCTCCTACTAAAGATTATTGGTACACAATTTCGGTCATCTTGGTCTTCATTTTCCTGATTTACAGATGTACAGGATTCTGAGTCAGAAATGTGAAGATGTCAAGTTTGTTTTCCACTAACTTTTCTCCACTCCACGCATCCTTCACAGGACAGGAACTTTTTGAGGGGTCAATTCCCAGATCCAGAAACCCGAGGAACTCTTCATCCTAACTCCTCTCTTCAAAAATGTCCTGTCAACGCTGGCACTGCAGTTCATCCACTTTGTTTGCTGTTGGGTCTGTGCACATGGCAAACCTCCCAGAGGTGGGAAGATGTAATCCTATTCCTCCTGACTTGGTGCCACTCTACAGAGACACTTTGCTCCCTCCCTCTATTTTCCTGGCCATATCCAAATTAGTTTCTAGTGATTTCAGATATAGCTTCTGTTAGAGACTGCACACAAGGAGCTAGTGGGCTCCAACCTGTAACCATCTAGAGCAGCGGTTCCCAACCCCCGGTCCGCGGACCGGTGGCGGTCCATGGACTCGTTACTACCGGGCCTTGAAATACTTCCCGAATAATCCCTGCCAATAACTTTTTTCGTTTTTTTTAAGTGTTTCATTTTCAAACCTAGGCTCTCGCAGTCATGTTATTTAATGCAAAACATCAAAAATAAAGCTAGATAAGATTTAGATTTTTTTTCAGCGGAAGCCTTGCGATCGCTTGGCGGGACATTGGTTCGCGGTGCATGCGGTGTGAGGGGGGGACGTGAAGTGACAGTCAGGTGCAGAGATGAGCGGACCCCAGGAATACCATGGCCCGTTAACTAGCGGACCCCAGGAACTCCATGGCCCGTTAACTTGCGGAATGTTCGAGTAAAAGAAAGGGCGATGCCCAACCCGAACATACTGTCAAAAAGAAAAGCAAGCAAAGCTTCAATCTGAAATATGATGCCTCCTATATTAAGTATGGATTTATTGCAACAGGCGATTCCGTGGCGCCAAACCCATTGTGCGTTGTTTGTACCAAAATACTCAGCGATTAATCAATGAAGCCGTCAAAACATCAGACAAACACCCACCAAACACCCAACTCTCAAGGATAAACCGGAGGAGTTTTTCGTTAGAAAACAACGTGATTTGGACGCAGCAAGATTTGATATCCACAACCTCAGTGAACGTCACTGCAACAAAGGCCTCATATCTTGTTGCTCACTGAATAGCTAAAGCTAAAAAAACATTTACAATTGGAGAAGAGCTGATTTTGCAAGCTGGGAACTTTTTGGGGAAAAGGCAGCTAGCAAGGTGGAAAATGTTCCACTCTCCGACAATACTGTTGCCAGGTGGATTGACGACATGGCCGAGGATGCTGAGGTGTAAATGTGTAAATGGATTGCATTTATATAGCGCTTTTATCCAAAGTGCTTTACATTGCCTCACATTCACCCATTCATACACCGACGGCGGTGTCAACCATGGAAGGCAACAACCAGCTCGTCGGGAGCAGTTAGGGTTAGGTGTCTTGCTCAGGGGCACCTCGACGATTAGCTAGGCGGAGCCGGGGATCAAACCAGCAACCTTCCGGTTGCCAGACAACCGCTCTGCCTCCTGAGCTACGCCAGCCGAGGTGCAGCTGTTGGGTGGATGTATATCTACATGAAGCATTTCCATGGTACGCAATTCAAGTAGACGATTCGACTGACATGGAAAATAAGGCAATCATGTTCGTTTATGTGCGGTGCATCAAGATGAGGTGCAGGAAGATTTGCTCTGTTGTCTTTTACTTCCAACCACAAGCACCGGCTTTCAAATATTCCATGTATTGAACGGATACGTTGCAGGTCGACTGGATTGGACGTTCTGTGGCGGTCTGCACTGACGGGGCTGCCGCGATGAACGGCCGGTTGTCGGGGTTCACTTTTTGGTCTTAGATTTATAAAGCTTGATCTCGAATTTTATACTTTTAGAAATGATTGGCTGAAATCACTGTGAGTTGCAGTTGTAATTTTGTAATGTAATGTAATGAAATGTAATGTGTTCTGAAACTGTTCGACTGTTGAAATGGGCTCTTATTTTCATACATTTTGACATTATTGCCACCTGCTGGTGAGTGAGTGTTGTGTGAGTTGCTTTTGAGTAGGCCTAATTGTAGAGAAAAGGGGAACATTTTGTGAATTGGTCTGACGGTTGAAATAGGTTGGTATATTCATACAATTAGCTTTTGTTTCCACCTAGTGCATAATATGCAATTAAAACCACTGTAAATTAAGCACTGTGTAAAACAGTAACATCCAATGTTTAAAAATGTATTGTTGCCACGATGCATTAAAATTGAGGCATTAAAATTGACAACCGGTCCCTGGAATTGTTTTTACAAATATGCCGGTCCTTGGCACAAAAAAGGTTGGGAACCCCTGGTCTAGAGCACATCAGAAGCAGAGAGCGGAGAAAATACAGCAGGAGAAACACAGAATAGAGCCCGGACCAGCAAGATGCATTAGAATGAAAGCATACGAATATGAGAAGAGTGACAGAGCCATAACCCTCACCATGAGTAAG
>OMKP01088754.1:0-10886 GCA_900302375.1 Bathygadus melanobranchus | reverse complement strand
CGTAATTGGGTGGGACAGTAAGTAGTAGGACACTAGCTCAGGGGGTAGAGCGGTTGTCTGGCAACCGGAAGGTCGCTGGTTCGATCCCTGGCTCCGCCTAGCTAATTGTCGAGGTGTCCCTGAGCAAGACACCTAACCCTAACTGCTCCCGACGAGCTGGTTGTTACCTTGCATGGTTGACACCGCCGTCGGTGTATGAATGGGTGAATGTGAGGCAAATATAAAGCGCATTGGATAAAAGTGCTATATAAATGCAGTCCATTTAATTAGCTAAAATATAGACAAAAAAAACAAGCTGATGCAAAAAGTATAAAAACATGAGTAAATTGGATTTTGTACACCTGTTACATTAATATGAAATTACAATCTGTTACAACTCTTGTTACAACTTACAACCTTATTAGTATAGTTTTTATATACAGTAGGTGCCACAGAATATCAATGTAATCAATGTTAATCACAATGAATAATTGGGATTAACACAATATTTGGCAAAATAATCACAGCTATCATTTTTGTCATAATCATGCAGCCCTAACCTGCAGCTCTCTGATGCTTTTAATGGCTTCCACACCACAAGTTCATTTCAAGTCTTTGTATGTTGCGTGATGTGCCTTGACCGAGAATTATAACAGCAGAATCCTTTTCCAACATAATTCAACGGTTCATTGGGATCAACCTCAGAACCAACTCAATGTAACGTATATATATATAACATAATAATCACATATAAAGTACGGATGGGCACTTCAAGCAATGGGACCGTAAACTCACACTCAACAAATGCCATCAAACTTCGACAACCCTCGTCTTCGACAAAGCTGATGGGAAGCATGTCTTTCGCTATTAGTTCCACACAGAACTTGTTCACGACTGCAGTAGTTTTTGCATGTTTACTGTACAGTAGCATCTAGCGGCTAGCCCATCTAGCAGCTAGCCCATCTAGGGACTAGCCCCATCTCGGCTCTGTAGCAAATGCTATACTGTTTCGTGCGGAAGGCAACGGTAAAAACAAGGGAAAATATACTTTTTAAGACGAAACGATAGTCTCATAAACTATTCTTTAAATATTTTTTATAATTTATTGACTTTGAATATTCGAAAATCATGACCCATCCCTAATATAAAGATAGGATCTCAAATATACAGGCTTAGTTTGAATCCAGACACACTCTTATTATTGTTAATTGTTTACAATTTACATGTGTTCATTTTTCTGCGATGGTGAACCAATAGACCCTTTTCACAGTAGGAAAAACACAGGTGTAGCTCATACCATTAATTATGGTTTGGTATGGCAGAGCACCAGTTTAGACACAGCTAGTCCAGTAAATATACATTGACCGTGCTGGTGCTGCGACAGACATAAATAAAACCAACCTAATGTTAAATGACAGAAACAGGAAGTAACTTTACCCTGCTATTAGTGATATCGGTGATGAATAATAACCTACCTACACACACACACACACACACAGGCTAATGTCTTCTTTGAATATCACCATGATATTAAAAAGATATTTGTATAATGAAAATCCAATCGATACCAGGGGTTATTTTCCAGATTTTGTTCCTGGTTATTTTCTGTTATTGTGTTTCATTTCATGTATTTGTTTGATTCGCTGACTGTCACTAGTTGTGTGAAGTCGTTTTCTGTTCGAGTCAGTCCACTTAAACCTGCACTACGTACGTATTCCCATTAGCAACCACGATTGAACCGAGTGGACCAGAATAAAACGATTTATATAGAAGAATTTCCTGGATACATTGACTTGTGTATGGGCGCGTGTTGATACGTTTTAATGGAGTAAATAGCTGCAGTAGAAAAGTTTTATAGTGCAGGTTTAAGAAACGCTTGATTCACTTAGTTAAATGGACGACTCACGTTTCCCCTCTGTAATACACTCAATCCCAACCTGGTGAAAGATACACTGAGCAAGGCGCACCCTCCCATGCAAGACATAATGCTACCATGAGGCTTTGATAGCATTTGCACATGAAAATAAACCTTCACAAATGGAGTTACTTCAACATGTCAGAGTCGGCCAAGTTGGGAGTTCTTCAACAGCAGCCGTGGCTTATCGAATCAAGGCATCATACTTTTAGGTGGTAACGGTAAGCTAGTATTGGATTATACGGGACCATTAGAGATGATGAAACTCTACACTCTGTTAATGGCTGGCCACCTTGTTGAAACCATGGATGGTGAAACCCCTGATCCAGAAAAACCTTTCTCTGGTCTAGTGGAGCAACCTGTGGTTCCAGGGGTCTCCTCATAGGAGGACCTTGACTTCTGTCTCCACAGAGCAGCCACTGTGTCCTGTTGATGACTGTTGCATGGGTGTCCTTCATCACCACCTCCAGAGTTTCCAGAGCCGTGGCCAAGTGGAAACATAACACGTAGTAAATAGCAACTTTAGCCGTATCGCCAGGTGCAGCTGCACTCTCTCTGCTGCTCACGCCAGTCTCTTACATACTAGGGTGGTGCAATGTAGACAAATATGAGTGTGGTGTGAAAGGGCGTAGCTGGGCGTCGGCCTTGCAAACAAAGGGGGCGGGGCGGAATCGACACATCTGTGGGTGGTGAGCATAATCAATGAATGTCTACCCCACAATGAGACTGGGTCCAAGCCCATAACAGAGGACTGTCTTCCGACGTCTGTATTGATTTCTGTTTGAGTTTGACTTATGTGTTAAGCGCTGTTAAGAGGAAGCATCCTATTTGGGGCGACAGTAGCTCAGCGGGTAGAGCGGTTGTCTGGCAACCGGAAGGTTGCTGGTTCGATCCCCGGCTCCGCCTAGCTAATTGTCGAGGTGTCCCTGAGCAAGACCCCTAACCCTAACTGCTCTCAACGAGCTGGTTGTTACCTTGCATGGTTGACACCGCCGTCAGTGTGTGAATGTGAAGCAAAATGTAAAGCGCTTTGGATAAAAGCGCTATATAAATGCAGTCCATTTACCATCCTCATTGTGTTTTTGGTGAATAAAAACCGCTTCCCTGTCTGATCCTTTCATAGCCCGCATTAGTAGCACAGACTTTGCTACAATGAGTATTACAGGGATTATGTTAAGTGGCATGGACGTATCATTTCTTTATTTGGAGCCAAGCACCAAGGTGCGTAGGCACTCTATTGTAATCATTAGTTGTTAGGGTTAGGGTTAGTTGACATTATTATGACATTTTCTCTGGTTTGGCCATAAACGTGCAGTCACTTTTTAAAACTAGATGGTCACTGAAGAATGGCCAAGAACACAGTTTACACCCATGGCCCAAGAGGGGCGCCATAGAAATATCTACAAAATGTCTATGATCTATATTGTATTATAGGGCTGCATGATATTGAACAGGGCAATGTTCCACTGCTCTGTGTATTACCTTAAAAAATAATTTCAATTCATTTCAGCAGTGGTCAGCCCTATTCGTTTTTTGACACTACTGTTTTGCCGTCTGTTAATGGCTGGGCATCATGTTGAAATGCTGGCACCGTAGAGCCCTCTTTAAAAGACATGCCTCTCTTCTAGATTAGTCATGGAAAATGAGAACTGGGTGAGTTTAACTTTTGTATCAAGCAGCATGACGTGTTTGAGTTAATTTGCCTTATTTGACATCACACCTCCCATGTGACTATTGCGCATGTGCACATGGCAATGACAACGCTGAAACGACACACTGCAGCCCTACTGTACTATTTACTGGATCAAGATGGACTCCTAGGACGGTGTGTCCAATTAGAAAGTTGCTCAGGACAAAATTCTAAAATCAAGTTTAAAAGAAAGATTGTCGGTCAACAAATATTCTAATTCCACCTGTACATTTGAATGGTCGTTTTCAAACACAAACAACATCAAGAAAATATCAATAACTCAAGTCTCCAATCAATTCCTTCATTTCATAAAGGACCATATATATATATATATATATTGATATGTTCTCAATAGAGAACATATCAATATCGGTTTTCATGGCCATATCTGCAATGTGTTCATCATTTAAAAAAAATATCGATTTTATAGTTTTAATTGCTTCAATTTCTAATATTTTTTCATCTCATTGTAAGGTGTTGCTACTCACTGTTTTAAAATTATTTTATTATTAATATAAAAAAAGATATTGGTCTAGGCTACTACACACTATGCTAACTATGCAATTTGTTTATTGTTTGATTGATTTTCACCTATCCACGCATGGCCCAAAAGTGAGACTTTACTTCAAAAAAGTTCCTAAGAATGGAATAAACTTCTTAAGAAATAAATGTTAAGAAAATGAACGGTTCTTAAGAAAACATTGAGGAATTGCAGTTAAGAACATTCTTAGGAACTTTGTAGACATTTCTTAGGAAACCTCTGAAGATTTATCTTCAGATACTTTTTGTGAATCCGGCCCCAGGTCTCTGTTGTGTCTCTTTGTCTCCTAGTCTCCAGCTGGGCGGACATGATAGACGGACTGCGGCTACAAAGACACTTTACACAAACTGTGTTACGGGAAAGAAGTGGGCAGCACAGGACAAAGAGCTGCTTAGTCACGTTTGAGTGGAGGAAGAATTGGATTGGCCGCGTCGGAATGGAAGGATACTTTGTACAGCTCTGTCTTGCATTCACGCTACCGGTCTGGTGAGAGCAGAGCGGCTAAACCAGTCAGCCTAGTTAATTGTTCTTTCATGTGTCTGGAAAGTTTGATTCATTTAGTGTTTCCTTGTGCTTCAGGTCCACTTCACTCCAATATCCTCTTTTTGCCGGCCCTGCCTAGCACCCCGCCCAGCACCCTACCCAGCACCCTGCCCACAACTCTGCCTGCCTTCCTACCATCAGCTTTGTTCAGCCTGCCTGCCACACTCCACCACTTCTTCAGCTCTCAACTACCAGTCTCAACCACCAACAAATAAACTCCTTTGAATAGTGCCAGTTCTGTCTTTTAGGTCCCTGCTGACTAAACCTAACATACGAATCAAGAAGACAGGTTGAGAAGGAAGGAACACATACTGTACACACACAGAGAATATCTTTAGGGGTGTGGTCTGAATCCCTGCTTTTAATGTGTAGTTTGTACTTCCTCAAGGTCTGAAACACCACCAATAGGCACCGTTGTCGTTATGTGAGTGGCAAGGCTCGCTTGGCTACATAGCCAGGAGGGAAAATAGACTCCACCCATGATGGATTTGTTTGAAGGAATAGGAATAGAATAGATAGACTGACATGATCACTTTGTAAAAGCATCGCGCTTTGAGGGTTTATTTGCACAATAAGAAAATATCTGTGCGTATATTTTCTTATTGAAAATACACTGGCTCCCTGTAGTCTGCATGGCGTCATGTGGCCCTACATGTCCTATGTGTCATTACTCAGCCTCAGCTCCCACCATGAGAGGATGACCGCGCCCTTATCAGGATGACTGCTGGCCCAGCTACCTTGAATGGCTCATCACACATCTCCATCTGCACGTACGCAAAGATCCACGCCGCTACTCAGAGGCCGCTCACAGACATTTGGCCCAACCTGGACCAAGTGTACTCAAAGACGTGCGGTCCTCCCAGGACGCATACAAATGCCCCAGCTGATTGGTGGCGCACGGAACAGACGTTACCGGTAATTAGCCTGAGCCCCTGCTACAACATCAAGATGTCTTTTACATCAAAACCACCTCTAACAATGTGACAGAGAGAAAGAGAGTGAGAGACAGAGAGAGAGAGACAGAGGGAGAGGGAAAGGGAGAGGGATAGAAAGGGACAGGGAGAGAGAGAGAGAATTTTTTAATTTAAAAGTAACTTTATTTATATCCGTTCATATACAACTCAAGTCTCCTGTATCATAAATTAAACAACAAAAAATACTTCACAAATTAAGGAATAGTGAATCCTCCTGGACCTCTCCAATACCCCAAGTGCGCACAAACTGATCTATGTTGCCCGTCAGTTTGTAGTAGGCAAACTCCACCCTGAGGCGGGCCACCAACAGTCCAGCCATCATGGATGGATGGATTGCATTTCATCATAAGAACTGGGTCAACTGACCCATGACTGTTCTTTCTGGTCTTCCATATAGACAGCTTAGCACATTAACAAGAACCCTAATCCGAATCCTAACCCCCTAACCCTAACCCTACATGCACAGACCTTCTTATTGCTGAATAACGTGGACGATAAATGAAAAGCTCAAAACTTCCAGGACTCTCTATAAAAAGATGTTGTAGGGACTCCATCTTTAAACAGAAAGGACAGCCCTCCCCTATACCAGGATCCAGGTGCACCAGATGTCTGTTCGTAGCTATAGCTCCCTGTACAATCCTCCACTGGAGGTCACCCGTCCGTTTCTCAACGGGTGCCTTACACAGAGACCGCCAGCAGCCTTTCGGGGAAGAGTCTGGACCAAAGAACCCAGTCCACCTCGACACCTCCATTCCAGTCAGAGACCGTAAATGGGACACTAGGTGTCTTATCACACAGGTGTGATAAGCTGCTTTCTTCCCTACAGTCTCACACTCCCCCAGCACTGGGGTTTTAAAAGAAAGCACCCCCTCCTCCTGCCACTCCCCAAAAGCAGGAGAAATGGTCAGAGGGGGAAAGACATGCATACATTCTTCGTCCCACTGGTCAAACTAAATACGATCCTCAGCAAAAGTTCTGAGGGGCCCTGGCAGGGACACACCAACCTCCTCCACCAACCTCTCCAGTAGTCTGCAGGATCTGATGCCTGTTATCTGCCCCAGCATTCAAGCAGATGTTTTCATCTGCATCTTCAGGTGTCCCAGTTTGACTCAACCAGCCTCACGCAAGCTGGACCGCAGGCTTGTAGAAGACAAGACCTGAGTGTTTATGATCACTGCTGAACAATGGCTGCTCAAACAGCCACATCCCTGGTGTCGTGTCAGGCCTCCAGTGGACCTTAAAAACCTGCCATGACTCCAGGACTGAGCGGTAGATAGGTGTCATACCCCAAGCGACCAGCCCTCCTCAGCAGCGGCCGGCTGTATCTTGCCAGCTCAATCCAAACGTGTACAGCAGCCTCTGTGCAGTCTGTATCTTGAAGGTCACTCTTCTGAGATATCGATGAGGCCTTGTCCCCCCTCGAGTACCGGAAAGTACAGTGCAAGTGCCCTTATCCAGTGCTGGTCAGACCAGAAGAAAGCCACAGTAATCCTCTGTATCTGCTGAATCAGGTTTTCTGGTGGAGGTAGTACAATTAGGCGTAGTCCTTTGCTCTGTAGAGGACAGTGTAGAAGGACTGTGTGCTTTCTCATCTCTGCTGGGTTCGTGGTCACTCTTCCATCTGGAAGCCGAAGACATGCCATCTGCTTGGTCTGGGATACCGACTTCTCCGAATTAAAAAAGAAAGAGCTTGGTGCATCCATTTCCTTGATATTAATAAAATGTGCCCTTACCATAGCCCCCTTCACCCTCTCACTTAAAAACATGCTCAGCTAGTGTCTTTCCCTCCGTAATGTGTCACCATCAGGGTTGTTGTGTGCTAAAAGACTACACTCAATGTCACTGATCTCCTGCTGTAAAGTCTGGATGGCTGTCCTGACCCTGGTGGTAGAATGAGCAGTGTACTGCTGACAGAAAAGATGGATTTGAGATTTCCCAACCTCCCACCATTGGCTTAATACAATTCAAATTTGCCTTTCCTGTTCCTTCATTGTTCCCACATTTTTCACAAAAACTACTGTCCTGCAACAAGTTGACATTATAATGCCAGTACTGTCTAGCCTGTGGATGTCTAACTCTCCATGCATCTACTAAACCTAATTGAGTGATGAACTGTGATAAACAGGTGGATGATTGTAAATGAGGTTCCTCTCTTGGCCTATCCAGTGTGAAGTCTACTGTACAATTCCAATCCCACCCCTATAACAAAACATTCCCTTTTCCCACACTGTTGCAATGATTCTTTCAATTTCTTAAAAGTTTCCAGTCATTCTGAACCCTGATTTGAAGCATATACTTTGTGCCCTACCTTTCACTATTTCAGTGGTGAATATTACATTTATTCCTCAACCAGGTGAATCAGATTCAGAATCACATTCCATTTCTTCCCCTTCGTCATTTCCCTGGCCCTCCACAACAGGTAGCTCAGCACCCACCTCCTCTCTACTCACCTGCTCCTCTTCAACCTCCACCTCCTCTCCGCTAGTTTGCTCACCTTGACACAGACTACTCGTCCCCGGAGCTTGCATACACCATATAAAACCCATTGTCATGCTTTATCCAAAAGGATGCGCCAAGGCAAGGGGAAGCTAAAAACATGAACACCTGCCGTCTGAAGGATTGGACATGTTTAAGCTTATCGTTCCTACACCCCAAGCCAACAGTTTTAAACACGCTCACTTTTTTGGTTGTCGAAACACCTCGTTGGGGATGAAGGAAGGGACCCCTGATATCGTCACCCTAGAGGAAGGTACAGGTACACAAGAAGAAACTAAAGAAACTACAATTTTAAAAACAAATATTACCAAACAAAAATTGGTCAATCAACACAACTGAAAATACTGTAACCTAAACAAACATATCAATCAACCTTTCAGGCCAACCCTTCTCCAAAAGTTATTCTACCACTTCACACAAAGCTTCCTCATAACACCACCTGCTGTTGAAGTCCTTCATTTCATGTAAAATCTAGAATCTATCAAAATTATTGACCTCAAACTTCTGATAAAAAAACAATTGAATCATCATCATGATTACTTTAAATTTTTCTTGGCCATCTTCGCTTTCCCAATCACAAAATGTAAAAGTTGACATTTGTGCTTGTTCTCCTATATTTAAAACCAAAAATAACAACCTGTTTTGTTAGCTTCTCTAACAAAAAGAACAGAGTGGAGAGTCTGGGGCATTCTAAAAAACTGAAACATTGTTTATCTCTGTGGACAGAAGGGACAAACATGAGAAACACTGTGGCTTAAAAGCGAGATAAAAGAGTTAAAAGCTACTATTCAATGTAAGTCTGCATTGTAGATGCACTCAGGCTTGATATCCTCCTCCAGGCCAGAGTGATCCCTCCCAGGACTGTCAGCTCAACCATTACATTTGGTCTTCTTTAAAACTTTTAGGGAATGTGCTACTTTACCTTTTAAATCACTAATACAAACTCTTCCTGCGTTTAAAAAAAAAAAGCCAGTGCAGTCTTTAAAATCAGGGGCAACATCAAGAGAGGTGAAAGGATCATCACAGTCAGGCTTCCTAAAACCATTATAAAACATTCTTAAAAGAACATGTCCACTTAGTTAATATTTCCACTGGTCCAGAAGTTGATGGATGAGCCGTATTGATCTCACCCCCATGTGACCAGCCATGTCTGTGGCATCATCCATTTATGGTCCGGCCAGCTCCACCACCTGCCCCAGAGTTATGTGACAGTGCCACAACATAGAAGAAACCAAATTATTTAAAAACAGCACCCAACCTTTATAAGACAAGTATGGAAAGATCCATCTCCACTTCCTGACCCTTCCCTCAAATTGACATGGCATTGTCAATCAGCCTGCCAGGCATACATTAAGACTAGTCCACATTAACTACCTCTGCTATCATCTTCCAAAGCGTTGTAGCCAACACCTTGGACAATTTATAATCTGTGCATAGTAGAGAAACTGGCCACCAATTTTCCCTTTTGAGGCAGCAGTGTGATGACGGCCATATCTAACACATCTTCACCAATGAATGACCAGAAAGAAATCGGCAGGCAGACCATCAATGCCTGGAGCCTTACCGCTCTTTAAACCCTGCGCTGCATCCTGCAGCATCTCAGCATTCAGCACCTCCTCCAGGGCTTTGTTGGACTGAACCTGAGGGAGGCCCTCAAAAACAGGCTGGACCCTCTCAGCATAATCTCTGTCCTCACTTGTGTATAAGCCTATAAGAAGCTGCTGCATATTTGCATATTTCATCAGGGTCGTACACTCAAGGCTGAAGAAATAGTGTGACGGGTCATCCATGTGCATTCATGAAATGGGATCTGACCAGCGCCCCCCGTGCTTTAATGCCCAGCAGGCTGCTCAAAGCTTTCTTTTCGGCTGTGAGTGCCTCAATATAGCCTGTGGACTCTGCAAGGGACTGCAGATTGTTGCAGTCCCTGTGCTAAGGAGCTATAAGGTTATCTCAGCTCAGCTGAGTCAGTTGCCTCACTAACCCTGTCAAAAGTAGTGTGTGTGTGTGTGTGTTTATTCTGGGTTGGAATGAAAAAAGTGTCAGGGCAGGCTGTCCTAATTAGGATTGGGAGCATGTATACGTGTACTCACTGGTGAATTTATAATCCTTTAGAAAAAACGACACAATACTCGTTTTTGTAAATAGACAACCGGTACACATATGAACAAAAGGAATGGATAAATAAAATCAATAACCATTGCTAAGCAATCAAAGATATGGTCCTACAATCGAAACCAAAAAATGGACGTGTAACCGTTTACAAAAAAGTGTTGTGGGGGGTTGGGGCCGCTGGGGAAACTTAAATCTTCCGAATGGAAGGACGTGCTTTAACTGGGGGGATTTGCACCCTAGGAAAAAACATTTTCATGGGAGACACCAGGTGTCCATGCCGGCCCAGTTCTCTCCCCAGCGCTTCATTGGTTATAAACAGAGGGACGTTAGAAATCCTAACTTTTTTTGGGTTTACCAGCAGCGAGAGAGAGAGAGAGAGAGAGAGAGAGAGAGGTCACTCACAAGTAAGACATGTGTTTCTTATTTCCCAGACAGCAAAACTATTTCCTCCAAAGTTCTTTATTATTACATATATTATTAATTAACACTGGAATTCAACAAAAGGAGTCAATGACAACACACGCACACACAACAACACACACATTGCCAGAGTAGAGACGTAAGTCTTGCTTACTAAAGTGTGTGCCGCAAACACCCCGTATCAGTGTCAGAGACACCACACCTCACACTTCC
>OMKP01088746.1:0-13576 GCA_900302375.1 Bathygadus melanobranchus | reverse complement strand
GACTGGACATCGTCAGAGGAGAGGGGTAAAGCAGGTATGGCCAGCAGAGGAGGGTGTTGGGGGAGGGATGATAGCTGGAGGGGTAAATGAGGATGCAATGTCCTTCACTTTCTTGGTGAAGTGGGTTAGAAAGTCATCAGCTGTAAGGGAAGAGGGGGAGGGGAGGGAGGGTTGAGGAGGGAAGAGAATATAGAGAATAGTTTCCTGGGGTTGGAAGCAGAGGAGTTGATTTTGTTCAGGTAGAAGGCAGATTTGGTTGCCGACACCGTAGATGTGAAGTCTGTGAGGAGGTGGCGGTAGTCATCAGCACAGCCTGATTTCCTCCATTTTCTCTCAGCTGTCCGTAGCTCTGCTCTACAAGCCCGCAGAGGTTCGGACAGCCAAGGGGGAGGGGGGGGGAGGACGGCGCCGGTCTGGAGATGAGTGGACAGAGAGTGTCCAGGGAGGAGGAGAGAGAGGATAGCAGAGTGGCAGCAGCTTCCTCTGTAGACAGGAGGGAGAATGGTTCAGGAGGTGGTAGTGAGGAGAGGACCGTTGGAGAGAGTAGAGGGAGAGAGAGATTTCATTTCCCACGGGAGGTGACGATGTGAGGGGTAGGAGGACTTCAGGGGGAGGGAGAAGGCTACAAAGTGGTGATGAGTAGGAGGAGAGGGGGTGAGTGTGAGATAGGGTTAGAAGTTGATAAACTCGGATGAGTGTAACTTCTCTGGCTGGATGTTGAAATCGCCCAGGACAACGAGGGGTGTGCCATCATCCGCAAAGCAGCTGAGGAGGGCATCAACTTCGTCAAAGTCACGGAGGGGGACTGGTGGAAGGTAGATCACTGCAATGTTGAGCTTGGTGGGGAGGGTAATAGACACAGCATGGAGTTCGAGTGCGGACCTGTTGAGGTGTTCCAGGGGAAGGACCTGATAAGACAACTTTGGGGAGATGAGGAGTCCTGTCCCCCCTCCTCTCCCTGAGGGTCTTGGGGTGTGTGAGAAAGAGTAGGCAGTTGAGAGGGAAGCTGGGGTGGCTGTGTTTTCTGGGAGGATCCAGGTCTCTGTAAGGGCAAGGTTGGAGGGAGGCGTAGGCCAGAATGGTGTCGGTTTTCTTGACAGCCGATTGGCAGTTCCAGAGCCCCCCCGTAACATCAAGGTCTGTGTGGGTAGAAGATTGGAAGGGCTCCTGCATCGAGTAAAGAGCTCCCGGCGGCATCTGCGCCAGTAAGACGTCCTGACTGAGAGAACTCATGGTGCATGGCTACGATGGGTAGAAGGAGATGTAGCTTCTTGACTCCCTCGATTGACTACCATAGAACGACTCCCTTGTCTTTGTTCTGCGGTCTTTAGTTAGCTTGCAAGTAGCTCTGCCAGCTGTTTCAACAAGGATGACTTAGTAAACACAGCTCTAATTCAGATTATAGACTCACCAGCAGCAGGATAGTATTTAGTCTCCTATTCCAAAACAAATGCTTTAACAGTGTCAGATTTAGGCGAGGCCTATTTTTGAGTTAATATTTTTGGATGTGGAATATTTTTGTTTGGAACCTTTCAAACGCACACATACATGCACATCTACATCAACGCATCAATCATCAATGATCCCACTTTAACTTGAAACTACAAGTCATGACTTGTGGCTTCGTTTACCATGTATTTTGTTTTTTTTGGTTTGTCATACATCAAAGACATACCGAGAGGCGGGAGCCGGCTCTGGCCCGGGCCACAGACTCCTTCTCCTTGTCTGCGGCACGCCGCTGAACTGCCTGGAAGTTGTTGAGAGCTGCTGAGAAGTCGTTCATCAGCCGTTCCCGCTGGAGCTTCTGCTGCCTCTGTGGACCAGAGAGAGCCAAGAAGAAGATATAGGCTACTTTTATAGTGGGCCAAGTCAAGGAGAGCACCTCTACACCACACATGGACAGTGCACATGTTATTTTACTGTTTTGCTACCATTACTTCTGTTCATTGTGGCACCCATTGCATCCCTAACATCCCTGGAAGGAGGGGTCCCCCTTTCTGCGTTCCTTCCCACGGTACCCTTCCTGATAATTAAGTGTTTTTCCTTGCTCTTTGGGGGCTAGGGTTGGGGGGGTTGTCATATAATGTGGCCTGTGAAGTAGGGGTGAGGGAAACAAATTAAATCGATTCATGTGAGTATCAGGATTTTGTTTCCACAATACATTGTGGAAACAAAATACATTGCATCAACTATTTTCTGATCTGTTCTGCGACTTTCACATAATAAACATTGGACGGACCTGTAGAAACCCAACGTTATAACCATAGGTTAAACCACAGAAGTTAAAATCACACAAAAATATATCGTACAGCAATTTTTACAGAAGCGCAATACATATTGTATAGACACTCAAAAATCATAATATCATATTGTGTGGTCCCTGCCAATTCCTGTCCCTTCTGTGAACTGTGATTAAGGGCTATACAAATACATAACATTAGTAGATCAATGGAATAGGTTACAATTTCGACAAATGTGTTACTTTTTGTAAGTCGCTTTGGATAAAAGCGTCTGCCAAATGCTCTAAATGTAAATGTATTGATATAGTGGTGCCTTTGTTTGGACTCCTCTTTGCCTCGGCATGCCTTTGGTTTCCCAAAAATCAACGTGTGTCATGTATGAGTAATTTTCTGTCATTTCTGAACGCTTCATGGACTTTATTGACAGAAAGTTACTAACCAAAGGCATGCCAATACAAAGAGGATGACCCAAGCTGCCTGTGGAGGTGCAATATTGGTGAGTTCATCGCCATTAAATACAATCAGATAAGATTCCATTTTAGATGAATGGTGACTGGCTTGCTGCTAGTTAGCCACTTTAATTTTATTTTTAAAATGAAGTACATTTTTGTAGTAAAAAGCCACAGCACTGGTCTGCAGGCAACATAAAAATGCAGCATGTGTCAAACTCTCCAAAGTAAATTACCATAATGTCTTGGTCTGAGACACCGAGCCAGATTCAATGTATCCCTAAACAGACCAGGGATACTTGCCTGTTCTGAGGGTGATGTAGGCAAGGGGATGGAGCCCAGGTCTTTCAGGTGCTTGTTTGTTTCTTTCGCCAGCTGGTTGGTATAGTGTTGCATCTGCTGTCTGTGGCAAACCCAGAGAGATTGCTTATTAGAAAAGAGGCTGATCTTGTGAAAGCCAACACACAATGTATATGGGGGCAGGTGGGTCCAAAATAAAACGCTGACACTTACAGTCGATCCTGAAGTTCACAGTTATCTTGTCGTGTTCCCAGCTGGCCAACCAGGCCCTTGATCTGGGCGGCTGTAATGGAAAAGCAAAGCATTGACCTGTAAACGTTGATGTGATGTTATACATAACACATGAAAGAAATGGATAAACACCTACTGTTTTGTGTGATCTTTTGGATGTTGGCGCTGCATGTCTGTATGACAGTGCCGAAGTCCCGTGGGACAGAACGATAGGCGTCTGCTTTGGCGTAAGACATCTCCCTCAGAGTGACCCGGTGTTGGAAGTGGAGATGGTTGGGAATGTGAGGGAATTAGCCTGGAACCCAATTCTGCAGAACGGCAAAGAATCCCCACTACAGCCGCACGTTTTGAATCTGGGTACACGCAATACAACAGTTAAACAGTACCGTACAGAGTTATTGCAATAACTCTTAGTAATGGCTAGTAACGTCACCAGAAGAGGAGCTGTCACACAACTCGGCTTCCCTGTCAACCAGATCAATCTATTTTGATTTAGCTAGACAGTTGAAATTCCGCCGGTAGATTTTCCAGTTTATCCCGACTAAAGTATAATTGCCATCGTGGACCGTTAGTCCATTTGACCAGCTGTTTCTTACAACAAGCTAGCTCGTTATGCTAACTGCTTAGCCATGACCCTTCAAGATAACTCCACACAGCAAACAGCGGCGGGTCTTTTCCATATGAGAAACAGATACACGTATGTTGGCTAATTGGTATATCGGGTTTCATATAAACAACAAACTTTACCTACTTGTTAGGATGTGTCAAATAGCGGAAATTTTTCTAGGCTGTTCCCCACTAATGTCAAACGCTTCCTGATCTTTGCGTAACTGCGTCACGCAAAACGTGCGGCCGGTGACCAGGCTACAGTCGCCCAAGCAACAGCGAATACAACGGGCATTGAACCGCACAAACTTTGAGGGGTATGATGAGGGTTGAATATAAACTTACGACCATGTACTGTTCTGTTCTAGTATATGTTCATAAGACTCGTGAATAGTGTGCCTGTGCTGGATCCCACAGGCTTAAAAACCCTGATCATTAAAGCACCTTGTGACTCTCATGTGGTGCCCTGCTGATTGAACAAGGGGCTTCTTTAAAGCCCCAGAGCAAAGTATCCCACCCAATGTTAATTTAACAAAAGCATGATGACATTCTGCTCTTGGTGAAGAATTGTAAACACACAAAGCAATTGTTTGCCTTTGTGTATAAGAAAATGTGTAGCCATTAAAACCAAATTCCAAACAATGTTTTCAGCACATTATGATCCTAGCTTGAAAATTCTAAAAGAAACTAATTATTTGTTGTAGGCATGAATGTTCTTAGTTTTAATTACCCATTACTTTATGCAATTTTACCCACAAAACATTTTACAAGAAATATCGGCTTAATCAATACAATAATGTAGTGGAGCAGTTGCACATTCAATTGACATTTCCAATTCATTAAATGTTCAATAATATAATAAAAGGTAAGCTATGTACTCATTTATTAAATAAAACAGCAGTAAACAAAAATACAAACATCATTTCAACAATGAACCGGCTCTGGTAGAATTAAAGACCCTCCAAGGTCATGTTCTGTGGAGACACTGGCCGGCTGCCAGTGGCTATCGATGAGTGCGTCATACAGTTCTTCACTCAGCTCCATGAACTTTCTGTTGGCCTCCCCCACGTCCAGCTCTGGGTTCGGATCTACAACAAAAAATGTGTTTGTGGGGTGGGAGTTAGTATTTCAAAATGTAAAAAAAAAAAAACAACCTATGTGATTAAGAAATGTAATCTTAATGCAAACCTTCCTCCGCATCCTCCTGAAGAGTTTCGCTTTCCTAACAAAAAACAATAACATATGTTATAGCTTAATGTAGAAATGTAACAAATTTCACACAGACGTCAGAAAACATCATTATGAACGTACCTGAGGTTGTGTTGAACTCTGTGTGTAATACTGGCTATAATTGTATCCATAGCTGTCCCCATTCGGGTCATAGCCCCAGTTGGGGTAATAGCCAGGGTAGGACTGCTGTTGGTACGGATCATATTGCTGGTAGTTTGGTCTGTATGTTGTAGTGGTCGACTGCCACGACTTGTTCTCGGGTGGCTGTCTGTTCCTAGAGTCGGATCACAAGCGAGGGACATAGCAAGTGGAAAGAGTTGAGTTGTACTTGAAGAGAACTGTCACGCTTGCCGTGTTTCTACTGTAGGAACCTTCCCCAGGAACTAGGAACCTTTGGAGGAACTGCGTTCCAAACGCAGGAACCAGGGTCTAAATTAAGTTCCGGTGACTTATTTTAACCCCCCAAAAGTCCCATCTCAGGGGTATGCACTCTCCAAAAGTTCAACAACTTTAAAAGGTGAAAAAGGTCCTTTCGCACCAGGCATGTAAATAAATAAACGTTACTTTGTTGTAACTTTGTATTTTTTTTACCACTTACCCCCTATCCCTCAAAAGGCTCTGCCTTTTGCCAGGTCGCCATTGCAAATAAGAAATTGTTCTTAATGTCTTACCTGGTTAAATAAAGGTTAAATAAATAAATAAATAAACAAAAAAGCAAGAAAAACCTAAAAAAAAACAACCAAAATAGAGCATCCACGTCGCCATTTTGTGTAGTTTGTACTTCCTCAAAGTCCAAAACACCGTATCTTAATTCAGCTCCAACTCCATAATGAGAGAGGCTTGGCTTGGTCATGTGAGTGCACAGTAATTAGTCACCCACTTAGCTACTTAGCCAGGAGGGAAAATGGACTCGAACATCATTTTCTGTTGCTTAATGCATTAATCTTGATAACCCTTAATAACAAGTTATGGATTTCTGTTGTCCACCATTGTAAACGACAGGGAGGATCTCAGGGTCATACTTGTTAGTGGCTAGACTGAGGCGCAGCGGCTTCCCCCCCAGTCCCACCGCCCCCTGACACTCCTCCAGGGCTCTCTTCTGCAGTCTCTCATCTGGAAACTGAACAAAGCCACACCCCCTGAAACACAACATAGAAAATAGATGCCCATCACAACCTTTTAACTTTCATAAATAAGCTACATATTCCTGTTTAGCTACAGGAATATGTATTGGATCTGTTTTTTTTTCTTGCATAAAGTATTTGTCATGAGGATTTATACGCCCATTTGGGCTGGGCATCTATAAGATGCAAGACAATAAATATATATATAGTTAATTATTAATTGTAGCAATTATTCTATAAAATATATATATAATAATTCTATATCTCAAACTCACTTGGAGTTGCCCGTGGTGTCCAGCACCACTTTCCCTCCACGACAGGAAGGATATCGGTTGTAAAAGAACTCATAAAGCATGCCATCGTCCACCTCTGGCGTCAGATCCCCCACAAACAGAGAGAAGTTTTGACTGCAACACAGAAATAGAGAAAAGGGTTGTCAACATTGGTGTATTTGTCTTCTACTTGTATTGTATTGTATTTGACTTCTATACTGGAACCTGTGCTTTGACTTTTTTGATTTTTGGACATTGATGTAAGTGCATTTCCAAAATCTTGTTTTTGTTATTGATTATTTTTATATAGAGATGGGGTGAGTGTGAATAAGCACAACTCGTATGCAGTGGAAACACTACACATGGGTCTGCCAATACTATGCAGTATGCAGAAAATAAACACCATAACTTTACATTTTGAACGCACTCACCTTTCTCCTTGTTTTCCAAAGGTGGCTCTATTTAGCTTAAATCTCCTGGGCTATGGACAATGCAGACGCAAACACAAACGTTGACCAGTTAGTTTCTCATTAGTACTCACAGTAGAGAGGTTAAGTAGAAGTATGAGCAAGTGTGATAAAAATGTTACCGGATTGGCTCCTGGTAGAACTTTTCCATTGACTTTGCGTAGACATCTCTCAGCCGTGGCTTCATCGGTCAGCTCTACAAAACAGTAACCCAATCCCCCCCTTTGTAGAGAAACGACGTGTTTTTAGATTAGGAGGATTGCTGTCGACGACATATTGTTGCAGTTGGCGGACTACTACTCACCCGGTCATCTTGTTGCGAATGATCCGCACATTTATCACTTGTTCGCCCAGGGTTCGAAAGGCTCTGGTAACAAACTGTTCATCCATGTAGGGCTCCAACTACACCAGCATTGTAGATAAACAAACACCAACACGACAATCAAACCACGATGCGTATTCGGCATTACTGATGCACAACCCTTTTTTACTACCCATTGAAGGAAAAGCAACCCCTACAACAACTTATTTTGGATGAAAAGTGATGTAGTGGGTTACATAGTAGTGGTACTTTGGATTGCCCCTGGTCACCCTTCACTCTAGATGACGCCATTTGTTTTGTGACTCTTTAGCATACACGCGGTTCACACACAAGGTTTAGAAAGCCAATAGGTGTACTCACGTTTCCCATCCATAGTGTGCTCATTGTGCAAATGCGGTTGAAATTGCTACTTTTCTCCGGTTTCTTTGATCACTTCACTTCTATTCAAAGCAATTCACACATGAATGCTGTCGGTTCCTGTTTTACAAGCTGGAGCACGGCGCTTGAAATCAGCGTCATACGCAGATAGCGTATTAATCTCGGATCCAGAAGTTCGACACCGCTATAGCCGAACTTCTGGTGGAAGACTACACCGCGCCTGCGCAGGAAACCAGGGAGCGGGAGGGGTGGAGTTACACGGGCTTCCTGTTTTGTTACGGAGCTTGATTTAAAATGTGAATCTTATTAAAGAGGCAGAACTTACAGTCTATGGGCATAAGCTTTTTTTTTTTTTTTACAATGTTATGTCGTGAAATGATTGCCAATTAGTCATATAATAAATCATATTATATAGTTTGACATGTGAATAAAAAGCCAGCGCTTGGCAGATACATAGGCCTACCATGTGTTAACATTGTCAAATTATGTAACTGAACAAAATCTCACATAGAGGTATCATATTGTATCATTTTATTGATGAATAAAAACAAAACTATGTCAGCATGATACATTTGTTTTGAGTTTGTATTTTTTAGTAGTCATTCTTCGATATTGTCTGTTTAATTGTTACTCAACCTAAAAAGAGTCTTATCGTTTTAGTCCAACGGAGAAGAAAATGATGCTTCTGAAGTAGTTTACTGCGATCTGAATTCGGGGGAAATAAATCATGCGCTGTGGCTATTGATTGTAGTTTATCTTAAGTTCATATACACCGTCCACAGCAAAGAAACAAAACAATCCTACTATTTCCCACAACTAACAAAAATACCTTTAGTATATAGAATGCAATTACATTGAATGGAGGTACTTTTACAATACATTGTTTTCCATTGAGTACAATATAATTTGCTGCATTATTTTAATAACAATAATCCCAAAACCAAAACTCCAATTCATGACGGCGGTGCCAAGATGAATATTCAACTTGAAAAAGGACCAGTTACCGATTAGCGGTACTCTGACAGTTTTAATTATGTTTGTCGGCCTTTACACTTCTTGCAGCGACCCATGTCCAGTCTCGATTTATATCTAGGTCTAATTCAACGTGTAGCTTCCAAACCACTGCAGTAATTAGATATCGGTTAAATCATGACACCCATCTAAAAATTATGTTACATCGATGTTAAAACCAGGAGCCATTAAAAACAAATGTACTTAAAGCGCTTTGTATGTGCATTGGAACACTGCATATACAAAGTCCATTCAGTACATGTAATTAAACTTCAGCGTAATTACAAGGAATTGTTACAATTGTAACACATCCCATCCAATTACATCTGATGAACGATAGGATCAAAATACTTCCTAATCTTTATTTAAATTGTATTCAATAACAAGTGTGTCAATGATACATCTATTCTGAACACTGTGCCCAAATGCCACAAATTGCTAAATCAGAACATGGGAAGAGAAAGGTATAGAAACCACCCTTACACAGCAAATCAATTAAAATAACACCTGTGCTTCCATCATGTATGAGTATGTGAAAAATCGAAATGTCCATGCCCTCTTCAGTGAGGGGCACAATTTTAAGGCAGAAATCCATGCGGATTTGAACTCATTACCAGAGTAAGCTCTCCCTCAAATTAACAATTCACAAATGACATCAATAGACTGATGTAGAATACCCAGGGAGCAACATTGCACATTGCATTTTGGTCCCCAACAATGGAACTGTAACATTCTTTCACAATCTGGAAATGACCGTGCAGTCATTTAATCGTTCCAAAAGTGCAAAAATAACATAACCCATACTAAAATAGAATCAGCATAAATACTCTGCAATTAAGTTGATAGGAAGACAGATTCAGTATGTAGGTTTGATACATTTCTAAACAGATTTGATTAGCATAGTTCTAGAACATTCAAGATTACTACATTTTTACAGAATCCTTCTGAATTTTAGATATGACCGACATATTTTCCTTTTAACTATTGTTGGAATTAATAAAATTACATCATAGGCCTTTAGGAAAAAGGCCTATATACCTGATAAATACTTCAAGAATCTAACTTCTGTGTAAGCTGCAGCACAGTTAATTCTTCCCACATCAATATTTTATGGAACTTTTTATCGTTCCAGTTGGACAATTTACTTAAGTGCTTTTAAACGGAATGGATCTGTGTCCACATTTGGCAAACTAGATGCCAACTAATACTTCAACCAAGCCCTCCTTACTCTCACAGGCCTAACTTATTGAAAGAAGAGCTCATGTAAACCATATGAAGCAGTCATTGTGCAGCAAGAACTGGTGGCAGAGACAACCAGAAAGATCAATGGGGAGCTCTATAATAGAGCAGGGGGCAGTGCAGGCCCAGAGCACACAGGGAGGAAAATATAACCCAAGATGGAAGACCATGAAACTATCTTTTTCTTTTGCCCACACACACCGAATTTACACATGTGGACACACATACATTCAGTCTATCTTCTCCTTGTGGACCAGCTTGGGGGCGTCCACAAACTCTGTTCCATAAAACATGATGACTGCGCCTGTGAGTATGCTGGCCGCGCCCCAGAAGGCTACGTACGCCAGGGTCTCGCTCCAGGTGTCACCTAAGGGGAGTGACGGGGCAAAGGAGAACCGTCAGTGACCACAACACTCCTTAAGACATGAGTTACAATACAGTAAGACACATGCAAGGATACTAAATGCCGAATGTATTCCTTTGCCCATGTGTGACAATTCGTCAGTACGCCCTCTGTGCAGTCAGCTACTTAAATGTGTATGTTTGGATGAGAGTATGTAGATTAGTAAATAAAGTGATTAAGTGATTAAGTGAAATTAAGTGAATTTGTAAAATCATACACATCTGTAACCGAGAGATACATTACAAGTAATGGTATAGATATTTGTATTAATGCAATATAGTTTTAATTTAATAGAAACACCTAAATCTGGATGGATGGTAACACTTTTCAAAAGGTGTGTGCTGCTTCAGGTTGAAAACCTGCAACCCTGGCATTCATGCATGGAGAAGATCAGAGCTTACCTGCCAGCAGCAGACAGATGATACACATGGAGAACGCCACCAACATTATGATGGGCAACTGCACAGGGAAAACAAAAATAGATTAATCAATATCCAAAAGAGACACTGAACCAAGACTTGAGATTGCATTTCAATCTTCCAATCAAATCAATGAAGTGAAGTAATGCCAGGCATGCACTATACAAACAGCTGATTTGATGTTGTGGCTCAAGTTCAGATATCAGAAAGAAATCGCAAGGTTGAAAGCTCCAATTTGGTTGTGCAGCGCGAGAGGGTTGACGAGCACTGATAATTGAATCAGTATGGAGGAACAATACGTGTCTGAATGGACTGTTTTTTCAGCACATATGAAAAGGCACAAACAGAAACTGCGGCCACTTGATGTTCCTCCATGTTTATTATGGCAAGCAGACAGGCTTGTGGCGTCAGGGGTAGTACCATCTCTGGTGAAAGATTTGCCATGGCAGTGGCTGTTTCTGATCGCCTCAAACTAGTGGCCATGGCAGGTTGCTTGCCATGGTTACTTGGGCTAATTCAATTATGTCATCATACTATTTTAAAAGGCAATTACAAATAGCAGTTGCAATAAACTGTGCCATCACTGGTTTTGGTGGTTCTACTCTTTGGAAAAGGAAAAGTGTGAAGCACTTACCGTGAGGAATTTCCAGTCTTTCTGGGCACGGAGAGGAGTGAGCCCATCGTTTTCATCCACGGTATAGTTACCCAGGAACAGGTCAATGGAGTCCTGGCACATAATAAAAAAAAGAAAGAAAGAAAAATGAATTCCTCATTAAACTTTTACACAAAGTTCACAAAACCACAGGCACATTGTGGTGAAAGAAGAAATGGTTTGACCATGAGACATACTTGTCTGAACCCATCAGAAAGGTTGTTTTTGTAGTAGCGAACCATGGAGTTGACGCCATCCATTAGAAGACCCACCTGGGTCCTCTTTCCAGTCCTGAAAACAGTCAAACAGACAGTCAGACCATTACCAAAGTCTGTAGGCTGCAGCTAAGTAACACATTTAAGGATTGAAATAAATGTATGATTTTCATTTATCCACGCCAAAGTTTGTATGCATAGCTGTGTTTAGGCTGTTAGGCTTTAAAACTGGCATCCTTCATCGATCGGCTTTATTAACCGCCTGTCATGATGAAGAAGCGTGGACACACTCATTGGTGATGAGATGAAGCAGCTTAGCAAACATTTAAGAATGACTTTAAAGGGTTGATACGCTCATCATTTCACTCTAGTCTACCCAACATGAATGGCAGTGGATGGAGCTTTTACACATTTCATTTAAAACTGAGGGGATCACCAATAATTGTGACAAGTCAAGAACCAACCTATGAAGTACAGTGAATCGTTGTTAACTTGAGGACAATATACACAATATTAAGTGATATGCCACTATTCTACCCCGATTCTAGATAACAGTACATAATGTGTTCCATTACAAATCACATTTGTAATAGAACAATGTAGTTAAAATACATATATAATCCCTGATCACATTGTTTACCTCCTGAATATGAAGAAGACACTACACACAATTTTCAATCTGAAATGATTATGAAACAATTGAGCAGCACACATTTAATGACTGCTGGTTTTCCAGTCACGTCTGCTCACACACACAACTGTAGTATTTGAGTCTGTCTGTTCTCCATCTTTAGACTTGTGTTCCCCAGTTTGGGCTACCCCTGAGTGTATTCTCTGCAAATAAACATGGAAGTCATACAGCTTGCCACTGTGGTTATTTGTGCAGCGATTTGCATTGAAAGAAAGCATAAAAGACAGTGTTGACTTTGGCAACATGCATGTGGCTGTTGTTTTGGTGCCATGCACGTCGCACTGTTCTTTTGAAAAACATTGTTTTCTCCGGCTCTTCCTTTGTCACAAACACGATTCATTGGCTGTTGAAAACCCCTGTCAATTTGCATCTTTGACCCCCGCACACCAAGAGATCATGGAAAGACTCGATAGAAAAAACATGTTTGAATGAATCTAGACTGTGCAGACTGGGATCGTATGGAGAAAGATTAGCGTCTTTCACTCACACGCACACATAATGATTATGAGGTCCAACTCTACCGCACATGTGCCTGACTGGAGCTGCAGCTGCTGTAATCTGCCCGACACAAACGGGCCTTGAGAATCATGTTTAAACAGTTACATTAAATCATTGTCCTACACTATCAGGAGGCCATATCCACAGCATTAGGTGATATGCCATTATCAACATTCTAGACAACAGTGTATATCTTGTTACATTACAAATTCTGAGCAAATTGTAATATACACTGTATACAATCCCAGATACCATTGTTAACCTCCGGTCAAATTATTTATTATCCAAGTAGTGCATAGCGTACCTTGTGAAGTCTGTTTTCAAGGCTCCAGTTCCTGCATACTGCACAGCGCATGCGTTGGCATTGTCAGCCCATGCTAGTTAGATAGCACACACACGGCGGGTCAGAAGTTGGAAGAAAAAAACATTATGTTGGAAATTGTGATTCTTCAAATCATTACTTTAAGCTAAATGTGTAATGTGGCTTAAGGCTGTTGCATACTCCGCAAGAACAGAGAACTTTGTTCTCGCTCCCAGGGCTGCAAGAACAGAATGACGTAATTTTTTTCTTGCATCCCTTTTTTCCCTCGGGAGTTCTCGCAGCTTGTTCTCGACACATCCTCCTGGCCAAACTTTTTTCTCATGTCGTGTCCGAGAACTATTGTGTGATTGGTCAATTTGAAGTGGGCGTGGTTGCGTGTCCGCTTAGCGCGCGTGATGTGTGCTGCTGTGGGCGGGCCCTTTGAGGACTTCCCAGGAGAGTTCTCGCGAAGTATGAAATGTCCTGGCCAGAACAAACTTTGTTCTTGTTCTCGCAGCCCTGGGAGCG
>OMKP01088719.1:0-12594 GCA_900302375.1 Bathygadus melanobranchus | reverse complement strand
GTCGTCTGCGTAGCAGTGGTAGGAGAAGCCGTGGGTTGAGATTACAGAGCCTAGATATCTAGTGTAGAGGGAGAATAGAAGGGGTCCTAGGACTGATCCTTGGGGGACTCCGGTGTCAAGAGAGCAGGGTCTGGACAGGGAGCCGTTCCATGTGACCTGATATGTGCAGTCCATCAGGTAGGAGGTAAACCAGGATAGTGCAGATCCCGCAATGCCGAGTTCGGCAAGGGTGGAGAGGAGGATCTGATGGTTGACAGTGTCGAATGCGGCAGAAAGGTCAAGTAAGATAAGTACTGATGAGAGGGATGAATCTCTGGCGGCATGGAGGGACTCTGTCACCGCGAGCAGGGCCGTCTCAGTGGAGTGTGCGGCCTTGAAGCCTGACTGGTGCAGATTGTTTCGGAGAGGTAGGAGGACAGTTGGTTCGAGACGGCGCGTTCTACATTACTACATTACTACTTTGATAAGGTAAGTGTATTTTTTTGTCGCTTGTAACACTGTTTTGGTTGAGTGAATCCAGGCCAGACTAGAGGCTGCAGGGCTCCAACACATTTTTCATTTAAAAATTCCATACTTTTCCATGCTTAGATTTCTCCTCTTGAAGTGCTAGTTTAACTTTTACATCATGATATATATAATCAAGGTTAAATAAATGCTTGGTGTTTATGGTAAATGTATTGCAAAGCCTTTTAGAATTTTGTTAAGAAGCCTAAATACCTGTTCATGCTTTCCTCCAACAACGGTCTACATAAGTTCAATGAGAGTTTGTTCATAGCTTAATCATAACACCATCCGTTTATGGCTATTCATAGGCCTACAGACCTTTTTATCTTAATTAAGGGATAATCCATGACAAGATGTGCTGCCAATCATTGGTAATGCCAAAATATATACATTGTTTTATTATAATTACATAAAAGGTTTCCAATCAACACCGTGTAGACATAGACGCGTAGAAATACACTGAATAACTGAATAACATCCGAGTATTCTTCGGTAGAATATCTGAGGAAACATGGCGTAACTCTGCCCCTTGCAGTTTGTAGTTTCTGGCCCAGGCTTTGTGCCGTCTCCCCCCAGAAGTTCTGCTATAATATAGTAGAGCTGCTGGATCTGAGATATACTAACATACATACGCTACATAGGCCTACAACTAACATGCATACATACATACATACATACACATGACATTTTGAATCGTAAATATTTACATTTACATTACATTTAGAGCATTTGGCAGACGCTTTTATCCAAAGCGACTTACAAAAAAGTAACACATTTGTCGAAAGAGGGAGAATATCAATGGGAAAGGGTCTTAATTGATGTAGACAATATGAAAGAGCAAACTACTTTCTTTTTTGTATCGTTTTATTATAAATAAAGTATAACATGTAGACAACTGTGTTCATACAATAATACCAATCCGTAGCCATAGGAATCTACCCTTTCCTCCAATCAAGCCCCAGTCCAGTAGGTGGTGGTAAAATACCTTCGGGTTGTGTGGACTCAGTCTTGTAGCCAATCAAGAAGAAGACGCCCTGACTATACATACGAGTAAGGTAAACCTGGCGACCTTGGTGATACTTCGGCTTGCCGTTATCTAAATTACAACACATCTTTCTGATCAGGTATGGCAAAATAACTATCCCTACATGTTACATTCTGAAATAACACCAGATGCTTTGCTTTGACGTTATACCCAGAGTTCAACAACATAGCTAGCGTACACAGCTAATTTAACTGTGCTAACTAACATCCGTTTGAGCGACATATACGAAAGTTTTTTGGGTTTTGGGATAAAAAGGCCGAATACATGAATACACACAGACACGAGAAGTACTCTTGTTTGTAAATTGTATGGTTGTAAATGGTGCCTACTGGGAATAGTCCACTTACTATTTAAATAGGATAATGACATCCAAACTAAAATGTGTCCAACCACTCCAAATGCATGTTTACATGACGATTGCCTCAGAAAAGAATGAATCCCAACCCATATGCAGTTGGTGTATTCACTATGGTGGTGTTTGTGGCGTTTTGTTGTGGTTTTTATCTGTAGGGCCCAGCCATGTTCCTCACCATGGCGCTCCTGAGGAAAGGGATCCCAGGGAAGCAGTGGATCGGAAAGTACCGCCGACCGCGTGCCGTCACCTGGCAGATGAAGCGCAACATGCTGCACCGGCTGGAACGCGAGGCGGAGAACGAGTACTGGATCAGCCGGCCCTACATGACTGTTGAGCAGGAGTACTGCCACGCAGCGGAGCGCAGAGCCCAGAACTGGCTCAAGATTAAGGAGCGCAACTACTCACGTTTTCCTGAACACAAATACGTCACCGATCACCTCAGTCACCTCAACACCACCAAAACGTGGTCAAGTTAACATGAACAATTTATTTTCCCCAAGTTCTATGGGTGATACAATTGTAACTGTGTATTAAACCTGTTTTGTATATACCGGTAGATTGGTGAATGTGTTTGTTAAATCCCATTTCATAATTTAATATTCGCTGCAACATTATTTTGTCTAACTGTTGTCGCTGGGTTAACATACTGTGAAGTCATGCAAATGGCCCTACAGTTACATGTACATTTAGGGCATTTGGCAGATGCTTTTGTCCAAAGTGACTTACAATAAGTACATTTGTCGAAAGAGTGAAACAACAATATAATTGCTGATGGTACAGTAAGATTTGAATAGAACAACATTCGTATTAATTTCATTTTATAATTTTATTTTCATGTTTTGACTTAAGCTATTAGTCTTTGATGGGCATTTTTGTTTTGTAAATGACTGGCAACGTTCGTTTAACATGGTTCCCACCAATGGCTCTAAATTATCAAAGTATGTGGGTGAGCCTAAATCACTGGGTAAGTACATGATGAACACCATAATAAGGTCATGACTAACACTGTTGCCTTTGTGGTCAACGATAATCGCCAACTATTAACAGTGGGCTGAGAATACTTCTGGTTTTAGTGGGTAGGTTATGCGGAGGGTGCAGATTTGTGAACTCTACAGCAGGTGGCGCTCCACTAGCTAACGTTGCGTAAACGGCTGTTAAAAAAAAAAGCCATAGCCCCTCCTTTACCGCTACCAACTCCGCACGCTTGCTGGCTTGTGCTGGTGCTGAAGTGTTGTGTTCGCATACTGGATTTGATGCTTGGGAAGATCCACCAACACATCACACCGATGTCTAAATCTGGGCTGGGCGCAGACTACCGTTTCTAAGATAACCCCTCGGTCTCTGAAGAAGGTAGATGATGAGGACAGGTGTTCGGAGCGTTAACTCCACGGATTGCAGACTTGGAAGTAAGGTTTACCCACAGCTTCCACCATCGGATGATTGAGTGAGCAGTCAGAATGGCAGGGGGTCGGAGAGGACTTGTGGCCCCTCAAAATACTTTTTTGGAGAATATTGTCAGACGATCAAATGGTAAGCGTCTTTAACACTTTGTAGAGAATATAGAAGCTCCAAAGGAAAACACTTGTAAGTAGAATGAAAATACTATGTTAGATGATAATCTAGGCTACTAAGAATGACATTCATTCTACATTCATCTCTCTCGTGCATCTATTAATTGAAATATGAAATATGCTTCGCTAAAACAGCGAAGCATATTTCATATTTCATATTACTATGACATAAAGTACACTGTGTCCTACCCATGCATTGTTTTGTATACTGTCTACACCAAGTAATATGGTGTAGACATATTTCTAAATGATGCCCAGAATTGCCACGGGTTATGTGCAGGTGATGGGATGTTAACCATCAGTTAAAGTAACCTCAGTTCGATTTGCGAGATGTTACTTAACATGTGCCTACGTTTGTCGTATCATGGAGCAGATTGTTAAAATGTAAATATTGCTCTTCTCAATACACTAACTTTGTACTGTTAGTGTATTGTGCAGCTTCCATTGGGGAAAATTATATTTACATCTGTTTTTTCTTACGAACCTGTGGACGAACTGTAGCCTGTTATCTGTCCTTTAATACCCGTAACAATAACATCTCAACCCTCGCCTACATTTGTTTTCTTGGGATTTTAAACAAAACACGCCAATGATCAGTTGGAATCAAATCTTCCAAACAAAAAAGAATCTTAATTTACAAATGTACATTCCCACTGTGTGTGTGTTATGACTATTTTACATTGAATTGGTCAATCTCTGGCCTGTAATCAATGACACAGTTCAACACTCCAATATCATTAAAGAAATCCTGAAATTTTGCCTTGAATGTTTTCAAGATACAAATAACATTTTCAAGATATAAATAACATTGTTAACATTCATCATTCATCATCATCACATGTGTACATTTGTATTCATGTAATTAAAAACTTGGTATCTAACCAATGTCACATGAACAGAGGTGTGATTGGTGGTTGGGGCATCCTTAAATAATTTTAAATAGACATAGTAAAATATTCAATGGAAAAATTAGGCAAAACGTGATGGGAGTCACTCACATAGTCAAAAAGACAACTTCTTATTAAACCAAGGTAAACAATTGACGTCGTCTGCCATGATAAAAACCCATAATGGCAGACATCCACTTGTGAAGAGAGACAATGATGGAAAATCGGCAACAAGATGGTTAGGCTCTAGTCTTTGATTTGGGCCCTGAGTGTTTCCACCCCCCTCTCTCTCTTGGTTGATGGCTTGCTGTGGTGACTTCATAGACCCAAGCTATTCCAATGTTCTTTTTCTAAGTAGCACTGCTGTTTCTATTTGCTACATTCACATCACGTTGTCCTTTGCATGACTTTCAATTATGTTTCTTGTTTGTTATTTGTTAACCATATAATTATTTTATTCATTTTCTGTCTTTTTTTAACATGTATTTTTTTCAGTTTGGACACATAGACATTGGTCACATAGACAGACAGGTACTGCACAGCATACTATCATTTCAAGTGCTTCCTCTAGTTTGTCATCAACCATCTAATACCCTCTTCTTTGTAGCTCCTCTTTATGTTCTATACCAAATGCTGTTCATTAACAAATGACAAATGACAAAGCCCACATTAATATTATCATGTTTTTCATCTGTCATTCACAAAGTGTACCAAAGACATCACACTAATATGTCGGTAACTTTGCACCTGACTGTCAAACAACACATTGGCATGGAACGCCTGCCTAATAATGTTCTTGTTGCATGCTTCAATAGTTATCATTGATGTGGTGAATCGTGATGGTAGAGATCATAGCGGAGCGGCTTGCCATTCAACTCATTGTTGTGTGTCCATGTTCTGGTCTGTAAGCAGCAGCACTCGTGTGTGCGTGTCTCTAGTTGAATCCCCAAACAGTGTGGTATAAATAGTTGTGGCTTATGTGTTTGAGAACGTATGTTCTAGGAAGTTATAGATTCCTTCCTGCTGTTTGGCGTGCAACCATGACAGCTTTACCCCTTTCAAGGCCTCTTCAATATTTACACATTAATGCCCTAGCTGGTTTCTTTGAGTAATTTAAAGCACATGACATACAATAATTTATACTCTTGATACAATAATATGTATACTGGTGTTTCATGTCTTCTGGCCATTTAAAGTTGAAATTAGAAAATTAACCCAATGAAGCCCAAAACTGTGCTTGCAGAAAAACTCTTTAATTCTAATTCGACCCAAATACAGAAATGACTTAATAATGTTACATCTTCAGCAGGCAACACGTATTAACCCTTGATTGAAATTAATTAAGATACAATTCATCCCCACATTCCATGCAACCCATATTGGTCCTTTCAAATACTGCTGCTGTTCTTTTTGTGTGTCCTCTATGTGTGTGTGTGTATATATATGTATATATATATATTTATGTCAGATTATATATATATATATAATCTCCTTTCAATTTTGAACAGACACCAACTTTGTGCTGGGAAACGCTCAGATCGTGGACTGGCCCATCGTCTACAGTAACGATGGCTTCTGCAAGCTATCTGGCTACCATCGTGCCGAGGTCATGCAGAAGAGCAGCACTTGCAGGTATAGTTGATAGAATGTTTTAATGATGAAGCCGATGCGATAGGCTACTTCATGCCGGGGTCATCAATGTTTCAGGATGCTATTTCTGATGGCATTTCTGTTGTCAACGGGCCTGTATAGCTCCTATGTAAGTGCTGCCTGGTGCTTTACTAACTCCTGTGTGTACGCTAGGGGGGTGTAACCCAGGGCAACCAGGATGCAGAGAGCCTGTCCAAACTGTATTTATTATTGATGTTTGTCATTGTTGTATTGTTAACTTTGCTGTGATTCCCCCTGTGATGGCAACTGCTGGTCTGTGTGCCGTTGTTGTCACTCGCTGTATTTGTTTGTATGTTTATTTGTGGGTGGAACTCTTAAGACTAGAAAAAGGCAGGATGTGGAGGTTGTCATTTAGTTGTTTTAAGAGGTGTTTAGCTGACACTGCTAGCTACCTAGTGGATGTGTAATGGATTCCTTCATATTCTGTGATTATCTTAGCTTTTCACATCACCATTTACACCGCCCTTAAAGCTACTGCCTGTCGCAGATACTTTCATCATCGTACATACAGAAAGCTCTGTGTGCGCACGCGCGCGCGCGTGTGTGTGTGTGTGTGTGTGTTATTGGACAATCATTAACGTGATCAGATCAAGCACCTTAGTGAGCGTGCGTGCAGCATGACAACGTGGCCTGATTAAAAGCACCCTTCCTGCTGAATTTCATCACAAACTCTCAGGTTATATTTAGAACATGCTGGAACAGGCAGCTTCTTAGGGTGGCAGTAACAGGCAAAGTGAGATGAATGCGAGCTCTGCGTGGTTAAATCACGGTTGCTTGACCCCCCACCCCCATCTCCCTCCCATTTAGTTTAATTTTTGTTTTCTTTGTGTGTTTTCATTGATGATTAAAATGTCCACCAGCATCCGTCTTTTCATGTAAAATTCGAACCACTGTTGATCAAATGTGCCGCCCAATGTAATTCCATGAATTAATAATTGTTCCGTGTAGCTTTGTTGCCACGGTTCACTTGCTTCATGTGTCACATAAGGAGCACATTCTGCCAGGTACTGGTACTCACGCGGAGAGCTATGGAAGTCTACTGTACATGCCTAAGCAGTGGAGAGAGTACAGAAATCTACAGCAAGATCGCAATGTCACGTTTAAACAACAGTTATTTGTCTACATATACTTTCCTCATTAATGAAAGTCAACTGTTGCCATTTTACACAAATGTCTAAACTATAATACTTTTTCCTTTTCCTTTTTTAAAACTTTTTACAGTTTCATGTACGGGGAGCTCACAGATAAGGACACGAGTGAGAAAGTACGGCTGTCGTTTGAGAACTATGAGATGAATTCATTTGAAATACTCATGTACAAGAAGAACAGTAAGTAGCACTAGCAAGTCTGGAGGGGTGGGGGGGAAACAATTGACTTTTTAAAACTTCAAATATATTCAGGCTCGGTAGTGTTCAAAGGCAACCCAGAAGTATTTTACCTCTGTACTAATTTGCCCAGAGCCAGGCCTTAGATATGCAACACAGAATATTAGATATGTAATGCAGCATTTATATTCCACTTATATAGCTATATAAGTTTAGCTTACCTCTCTGCTATTTCTACTAGGTGAGACATATTGGATGTTTTAGCCCAATACCTATATAGTTACACAGTAGATATTGTCTATATAAAGGGGTGTTTTGCTGGCAATGATCAGTCTACAATGATTGGGCAAGATCATTAGATTTGATTGGATGCGATTTGTTTTTTTAAGGAACGCCAGTTTGGTTCTTCGTGAAGATCGCTCCAATACGGAACGAGCAGGAGAAGGTTGTCCTCTTTCTCTGCACTTTCAGTGACATCACAGCCTTTAAACAGCCCATCGAGGACGACTCTTCGAAAGGTCAGAGTCAGCAAATACCAGTTCAGCTGTTTTTATGGAAACATATGTATACCATCGCACAGGATGTGTGACACTGCTAAATTAGACAGCAGAAAGCAGTTTTGAGTGCTTTTCATCACTCCAAATATATATTTTTTTACATAATTTCTCAAAAAGCTGGAAAAATTTCTTCTTAGTATAGCAATCATTCCCGAATAACTGTTCATCATTTTAGCACCGTGTCAGTCTGTATCGACAGAAGCCATCTGCATAAGCAGAAGCTTGATCTCAGTGTGATCCCACCATGTCATATGTTGGGGAAGGGAAGTAACCGGATGCTTTGGTCTGCAGGCTGGGGGAAATTTGCCCGCTTGACTCGCGCCCTCACCAGCAGTAGAGGAGTGCTGCAACAGCTTCAACCAACCGTCCATAAAGGAGAGAACGTCCACAAGCACTCGCGCTTAGCTGAGGTACCAGTACTCAATTATTTGTTTGTCATAAGAGTTGCACTGTTTATGTCTGTGGCATTCCAGTAGCATCACTAGCTAACACAAGGAATAAAGTCTCCACATATCCGTGAACCACCATGCAACTGTGATGATCATTTAAATAATGGTGTGTTGTGGTTTAATGTTTAGTGCTATAGTATAGCAGTCTTCGTGTTAAAGTGGATCTCAGATGTACATTATTAATAGACAAAGTTTCCAATGACAGTTATAACAGCAACGATTAGAGAGTCTACAACGGTGGAAGCCTAGTTTCCCAGGCTCCAGTACTGGCTACAGTCTGGGCAGTGATGAGTAAATCTATAATGAGACAAAACCTCAATATGTGTGACTGCGGCACCTCTGCATGCTAAATCCTTCCAGAACCCTTCCTGAATGATAATAACATTTGTGAAGACCTGACATGAGCAATGTGTTATTAACACATTGCTCATGTCATTACTGATCCAATGTTACTTGGATCAGATTATCTTATTCATCATCACAAACCCAAAGTTAAAATAACATTCCAAGAATATTCCAAAGTGCAGCCGAGTCCTGTGTAAGAGGACAATGTTCATGGAGCAGTGGAGCAGGTGGTTTTTCTTCTTCTTTTCATATGTATTTCCCATTGTGCTCTTACTTATTGTACGATGTGAAAGATGAACAAATGCCTGGAAGTGAGCTGTGGCCCCAGCCAGGCAGTGCTGGAGAATCTCACCCAGCATGACTGCTGGCTGGGGGCCAGGCACAGCTCGGAAGGGGGGGTACTGTCAAGAATCAAGGTATTTTTAGGGCTTCCTCTTTGAAATTGATTCTGTATACATGTAGTTACTCATGGACAGATATAATGAATTCACGCACTGTGTTATGCATGTGTTGTTATGATTGATGAGACGACGCCCCCTTTAGCAGAGGCTGTCAAGATATGCACACTGATGCGCCGTGGCTCGGCATCGTGGTCTGCTCAGTCAGCAGATCCCATCACAAAAGTCTCACTGAAACGACGAGTATAAACGAGGCCTGGATGTGTTTGTGTCCTGTGGTTTCACAATATAAAGCTCTGAGGCGTCTATCCATTGCCTCCAAAAAATGTCTCCCCCAATCTATAATAATAATAATAATAATTATTATTATTATAATTATAGTTATAACTATAATTATACATTTTATTGTACACAAAGACACTTCACAGAGCGAGACTTCTCCTTGAGAAAGACTTGGTTAGCCGCAATAACAAACAGACCGGATCAAGCGAAAGGTAAAGAAAAAAGTCCGTTTCGTGGTGACAGCTGAAGTGCTCTTTCTTAATACTAGACCAATGTCACAAATTGTTGTCCACATTAGTCACTTAGACCTAAAATGATGGGAAAATATGGTCCAGGTTGAAAGATCCTGAACTATATACCAAATAAGTATTTAAAATTGTGATAAATCACATGATTGTCCATAATTAATTGTGATTAATGGCACATTTTTTATCAGTTAAAAATGTACGGTCAAGGGATGTTTTCCAAGTTTGTAATACTCTTATCAACATGGGAGTGGAGAAAATATGATTGGAAATCAATCAACAACACAAAACAAATATTGTCCAGAAACCCTCACAGGTACTTAGCATAAAACATATGCTCAAATCACAACTCTTGGCAAACACAAACCCAAGAAACGATGCATCTCACGACCTAGCGATGCATTCCCTTCGAAGAACAGCCGAATTTACTCATGTAGTATTAACAAAGCCGAAACAAGCAGGTTCACGAAGATCACGGTCTGGCGTTTATACCGTGAAGACGAGGATTACAATGTCTGCAAATGATTGCCTGGCAAGCAGCATAATGTAACGCGGCAGACAGTACAATCACAGTACAATCCAAAAAGACTTGCTGTGCTCAAAAACACAATGCCCAACTTAGCAAGGCATACCGCGTCTTGAATGCACCCACGGCCCGTCCTGACCAGACACGATGTCTTCACTAGTTGCATGCTACGTTGCTGGTGTTGTGCATTTGGGTGTGCATACATACATGCGTTCATTCATTTATTCATACATACATTCACTCATTCTTCTACTCTCCAGGTCCTGCAGCTTGGCTCAGACATCCTACCTCAGTACAAGCAGGAGACGCCCAAGACCCCACCCCACATCATCCTGCACTACTGCCTCTTCAAGACCACCTGGGACTGGGTGATCCTCATCCTCACCTTCTACACCGCCATCATGGTGCCCTACAACGTCTCCTTCAAGACCAAGCAGAACAACGTCACCTGGCTGGTGGTGGACAGCATTGTGGACGTCATCTTCCTGGTGGACATCGTGCTCAACTTCCACACCACCTTTGTGGGCCCCGCCGGCGAGGTCATCTCGGACCCCAAGCTGATCCGCATGAACTACCTAAAGACCTGGTTCGTTATCGATCTTCTCTCCTGTCTGCCCTACGACGTCATCAACGCCTTCGAGAATGTTGATGAGGTGAGTGTGTGTGTGTGTGTTAATAGGGGGTGGGGGCACATACTTGCCCATGTGTGTATGTAGTGTGCTTAATTATGCATTAATTACGTGTGTGAACCGAGTGTGAAAGGAGAAAATACGAACGCGCTGTGAGTGTTCCACCACCAGGCTCCAACCTCCTCTCTCTTCTCCCCCGGTGCATTTCTCCTGAATGGAAACGTCCATGTTCATTTTGGCAGCTATTTCATTTTTTCTTAGTGTTTAGACGAAAATGCTTGTTTCAGTCACATTTTTGTCATTTTTATCCTTCATAGTTTTAGTCTAGTTTTAGTCGACGACAACTCAAAGTTAGTTTAGTCCAGTTTTAGTCGACGAAAGTCAACTTTTAGTCATTACTTTTAGTCAAAATGTTTTCTTTCTTTAAACTAATTCAATTGGCTAATACAGGGAATTGGAATCAAGGTGACAGTTTGCCAAATTATAAATAAAGTGTGTCCATAGATAGATAGATCTTTTTTTGCGACCAAAGCCTTTTTGCGTTGAAGCCGCCATCATGTTGCTGTGTTGTTGTCATTAATGGCATGTACACACTACACGACGACTCAGTAGGTTTGGGACATCATCACCTGATTGGCTGGGAATCTGCACACGTCACATGATCCCTCAACCAATGACAGGGATGCATTGCTTATATTTTGATAGTCTTTTGACAGACAGACTAGACGCACAATTGGGGGGAAATATCATGTATTTTGAATGTCCGATAGCCCACCACTAACATTTTAGTCCTGCCTCGTCTCGTCAATGAAAACAAAACATACACTTTCATCATAGTTTTTATTATGGAAGATCTATTTTTAGCTCGTCAACGTCTCATCTTAGTCATGGAAAAATGGTCGTTATGGAACATTTTTCGTCATAGTTTTAGTTAACGAAGTGAACACAGTTTTGAGCACTGTCCTCCTCACCTTGACAGCTTGTCACACGCTGGCTCCATAGGAAGATCATTAGACGATGCCGCTGGGAGCCTCTGTGAAACCCTGTTCTCTGCTGAGCGAGGAGCGTGTTATATCATGTGAGGCTGCCATTCTGCCGAACAGAGTGGAGTCGCGCTTGTTACACAAATGAATTATAAATAGCATAAATAGCTATAAACATCTTATAAATTGCTGTTTTCAGTTCCATGACAGCACCATTGTTGGTGACGAGAAAACATTTGTTCACAATCCAAACTTCTCTGACATAGATGTACTGATGTATGCATGCAAGTGGTGTTGATGATATGGAATACTGGATCAACTGTTTACACGCTAGCCCAGCGGTCTGAACCAGTGTCTTATTGGAATTCAGTTCAATCTCTCTCTCTCTCTCTCCCTCTCTCTCTCTCGCTCGCTCTCTCTGGTGCACTGAAGATGTAATGTTCCTTGAGATGAGATGAGGTGGTTTCTGTTTCGCACACACACAAGCGCACACACATATACACACACACATACACACACACGCGCACGCACGCACGCACGCACACACACACACACACACATAAGAACAACACAAAATAGAAAACACATTCACTGATTAAATGTAGCCACTGGGCCCTGTGCATGCCAGTTTTCATTACATCTATGGTGTGTGTGTGTGTGTGTGTGTGTGCCAGTGCATGCATGTGTGTCTGTTGTCATGTCTCAACATTTGTGTGTGTGTGTCTCTGTGACTGTGTTAGTGTGCTCATGTGTGTCTTTAATTGTCAGTTCTTAATGGTTGTGTGTGTGTGTGTGTGTGTGTGTGTACCACCGTGCAGAAAC
>OMKP01088701.1:0-12350 GCA_900302375.1 Bathygadus melanobranchus | reverse complement strand
TGGGAATCCTCCTCAGGGCTGAACCGTGACAACAATACTGGCCATAGAAGGGTAAAGCCAGTAGGTACCTCTGCTGTTCCAGAGAGTCTAGGTAAAGATACGCAGAGCCCATGAAGTCATCTTGGAGGCCAAAGTCATAGTCGAACACCTTCAACACAACAAGACATTTGAACCCAGAGTTCAAAATGTGTTCATACAGAGACATGTTTGTGAATAATAATAATAAGAAGAAGAAGAAGAAGAAGAAGAAGAAGAAGAAGAAGAAGAAGAAGAAGAAGAAGAAGAAGAAGAATAACAACAACAACAACAACAATAATAATAACAATAACAACAACAATAATAATAACAATAATAATAATAATAATAATAATAATAATAATAATAATAATAATAATAACAACAACAACAATAATAATAATAATAATAATAATAATAATAACTACAACAACAATACTCCTATTCATAAATAATCACAATCATAATCTCATATACAGCAACAATAATAGGCCTAATAATAATAATAGACGAATAATAATTTGTATTAATTAGGGCCTAATTCGTAACTTAAAAATCCTTAAGACTTGCTCACATTTCCGAAATGTGATCAAATCTTCCATTCTCAAATTCCAGGGGATCAATTTGTCACCAAATTGTGACTAAACGAATCTAACAGCGGAATAGCGGGAGATAATGGATGGATGGATGGAATCTAACAGCATGAAATAAGTGTTGGCCTATGTATTGGATACGTTATTAAATAGGTAAAAAAATAAAATGAAAACAATCTTTCAAATACAATGATACTAATATGCCTAGTTTATTACATTAAACTGGCCTACATTAATATTCAAAATTATTATTAAGCCAATTACAATGAATTAAAAACAACAATACAGTAATAGCACCATACTACTCGTTCTAGCAGGCCTAGGACTACTAGGCCTATAAAATACTACTACTACTACTACTACTACTAGGCTACTGATAATAATAATCATATCTTTTTCATAATATTAATAATAATGACAATGATTGCTACTTCGTTTTAAAGCGATGTCGTGACTCGATTACATTTTAAATAGGCCTTTGAAGTTGAAGGGGATTTCCACATCGGGCTATTCAGACCATAACTCGTGTCCAATCAAAACACATGGGCCTTTTCACGCGTTTATACAAACTTGAAAACATTTCGTTGAATTAAGTATTGTCTCCCTGTTTAAACAATTCACTGGGGCCCCTGTTGCACATACCCGAATGCCTCTGGCGTGTTTTTAAGGCTACGACTGTTTTACAGGGCTGTTTTACTATAGGCTACTGTAAGGCGTGTCATGAGCGTCTAAAATTAGTCACGCAAACATAAACAGAGCTGACAATATGATGGATTCTGAGTTGTTTATTGTATTGCAATATCTTCACTTATAGATAGGCATAGGCGTATAGCTTATGCACGTCAATATGTTGAGAAAGCATAGTTAGGCTTATCGGTTGCAGAAAACATATTTTATCATGGTAGAGCCTTTTAAAGCATATTCTTGCACGGTATTTAGATCTGGGTCTTGGAGCATCACGCACAGTGATGTCGGTCTACTCGTGTGATGGCATCTTGGATGTCGACATGGAAGATGGAGATGAAATAGATCCATGTTTCTGACTTTCTCACAATAACGGGCCTGCGGAAAGCAGCTTAAACATTGGATGCACGGTGTAGCCTAAATCAAACCAAAATATAGGCCTAGCTATAGCGCCAATTTGAGGAGTTGTCGAGAGATGATCCATAGCTACAACAACATCCCATAATTCGTGTAATAATCACCATTTTTGGTAGCTTATGGGGATGCGTAATTTCCATCCGTTTGCTAAACTATATGTATGCTACAAAGTAGAACATGAATATCTAGGCCTAATGAAATAGGCCTCCTTCGTTCTTTATTAAATAGCATGAGCTGGATGGCCTATTTGCGCTGAAATTGTGTGATTTACTCAGGCCTATGTTCCTTTGGGTTTCTGTGCCTATTTTTTTTTTAAAGACTTTCTTGTAGATTTATAGATAGGCCTATTAGGCTGTATATGGGCCTACGGAAAATAACCCGGTTGCCCTCCACGCGTCTGATTCTCGTCCTTATCGAGTTTCTGTGGTGGCACCTGTGTGACTCTTGCTTCCCTAGAGGGCCGATCAGGGTCACGGCCGTGGCGTTCTTTACAGGGTGGATAGACCTTGATCATATGACCAATATCTTTTTTTGTTCTTCCTCATTCAGGTCTACCCGCATTTCATTTCTTTCTTCAAACTAGATATTCATATTTTGAGTTCACTGCAAAAAAAATGCTTTGCTAGGCCAAATAGTGCCTCATCCAAACGAAAACAATTAGATGGATTTGTCTGGTGTTGCGCTACAGGCAGGTTTGTGCTGAGCATAGTCCAGTCACAAACAAAGTAAAAATTGGAAAATCTGCCATTTAAAAATAAAAGTGAAATGAGTAGGCCTATTGTGGTAAAATAGGCCCTGCTAATTTATAAATCAACAAACACACTATAAAGGCCTACATTTCGCCAAACAAATAGGCCCACAATAACAGCAAACCACTAGATATATTTTAAATAGGCATATTTGAATTACCCATAATATCCTTATAGCCTTTCGGTATCAGCGTTGCAATCAATCAATTCAAAAATAAATCCGTCTATCTATCTATCTATCTATCTATCTATCTATCTATCTATCTATCTATCTATCTATCTATCTATCTGCCTGTCTGTCTGTCTGTCTATCTATCTATGTAGTCTACTAGCTATTTACATACGCTCGAAAGGTTTTGCGTGCGATCACCAACGTCCGCATGAGCATTATTGGCCTCATGGCCAATGCCCTGAATCTGTATTAATCCAAGTCGCTTTGGATAATAGCATCTTAAATCTTCAATGACTAAATAGCCTACTATAAACAGCACTCTGCTCGAGGAAAGTCTACTTCAATCCACTCAGAGTCGTAGCTACCATCTACTACAGAGACCTACCTTATCGAGACAGTCAGTCAAATTCACGGTCTGACAGTCTGCCGGTCAGTACAGTCAGCGGCCCCACTGCCTCAAAACACAGTCTCTCCCCTCTCCCAGACCAACTGCCAAGGCTGAAATAAGCCCGAACCCCCCTAACTTGGCTGTACCAACAAAGAGTGCTCATAAATGCGGAGTCAATAGCATTAGAACAGTCGGAAATAGACCAGAGTTGGAAATTGACCCATTTGGTAGGTACAAATAAAAAGCCGAGGCCTGTATTGAAATGGTGTTTCTTGATGCGGAGTTTTCATGATTCATCATGATGAATGAACAAATATAAAAATATGCCAACTTATACATGGATCGAGCGGTTTGTTGGCCTACTTTAGTCGATCTCAAAGAAAGACATTTGAAAGTGTAGACCTCACACATGTGTTCTTGTAAATATATTCGCCTAACTGCAGATTGCTTCTTTTGGTTGGTTTGGGCAAAAACGAACAGTTACAAGATACATACATAGAATTTGGATCAAACCCCAATGATGGTAGCCTATAGGGTTTCAGAAAATATGTTCGTATATTAGCCTAATTATCTATTTAATTAAAGTACCATGATTCTTGATTGTAACCTTGTGATACCTAACCTACAGTCAAGATACCTACAAATAGGTTTAGTTTACTACGATTTTCACAATCGAAATTAAAAACTGACTTTAGCGCGTGATAACACTTAAGCCAAAGGGCTATAAAACCACCAAACCAATTAACACTCATGTAGGCCTACGCAGGCGCAGTCTGTACCCGGAGTCACACAAAGAAAGCAAGCAAGCGGATTAGATTCACTCTACTGCGCATGTGCAGGGCAAAAGCAGACCCATTAAATTTGATGGCAGCAAAACAAGGGCCCCAGAAAAGCCTATGTTGACACGTGATAGCCTACATGCGATCAGTAACCTCACAAAAATATACATTTTCCAACACAAGCAGAAAGAGAGAGCTTAAAGATAGAAAGAGAGCTAAACGAGATATATTTTGTGTTTTATTGGGCTAATAACTCTTGAGATTGAAGAAAAAGCAGAGAAAATTAAGCATTAACACACTATCATCATACACATTGACACAACACAGCAGGCATGGAAAGAGAACATGTGGATCTGATAGACGCTTGGGCCTACGTACGCTCAAAAATACGTTCTTTTGCTATTTTGTAATTATTTTGTATGTCTTTCATGAGCTAGTATTGATTTATACACTTAATTTAGTTGGTGCATGTTTGTGTGTTTGTGTGTGTATGTGTGTGTGTGTGTGTGTGTGTGTGTGTGGTGCCTGCATCTGTGTGTGTGAGTGCAAGTGTGTGTTTGTGTGTGTATGCATGTGTGCGTGTGTGTGAGTGTGAGAGTGTATGTAGGTGTGTGAGACAAAGTGTGTGTGTGAGTGTGCATTTGTGAGAGAGAGAGAGAGATTGTGTGTGTATGTGTATGTGTGAGTGTGCGTGTGCGAGTGTGTCAAGGTATGTAGCTAAAGCCAAGTCAAAGCGAAAGCCAGTTTAACCATTGAATGAAAAGTCAATGTCTTAGCAGCAACACAAACATGCTTTTGTAACCCTTTCTGATTGATCCAATGTGGTCTGATCCTATGATAAACTGATCCTATGATGAACTGATGCTATGATAAGCTGATCCTATGATAAACTGATCCTATGATGAACTGATGCTATGATGAGCTGATCCTATGATAAACCGATCCTATGATAATCTGATCCTATGATAAACTGATCCTATGATAAACTACAACAATAGACACACATTGGCATTCAACAATCATCTATCATGAATACACAAAAGAACTAAGCTTTGTAAAAGGAACACTGAATGGATTAATTAAACATGTGATAACATCTCTGCATTCCAAGGGCATCAGAAGCGTCAGAGGGATAGCCTATAACAGGGGGTAGGGTGGTTCTCCCCCAATGTTTTCACAATTAAATGTAATTTTTCTGCATTTACACACCCTTTTAGGTGACTCCAGCAGGCCATGTAAGACAAGAGAATGACAGGTCAATATTTTTTTGAAGCCCAAATTACTATATATTTGTATGACTCCACTTATAGAACAAAAGGTTAATTTGTGACGCCTCCCAGACAGTATGCAGTAATTTGACACATTTTAATATTTTCATGTCGTCAAATGCCTTCAAAGGCGATTTTGACAACATTTTCATGAAGACATTTTGTTTTAAAAGTTGGGGGATAAAAACAACATTTTGAAAAATGGGGGCCATGTCCCCCCTGTCCCTAGTGGATCCTACACTCATGCTGCATTCTGAACCCTGATAAGCAGTTGGACCTCCTGATCGTGGATGGAATTCAATGTGCACTCAGAATCTTGGCAAAGCTTCTGAACGCAGCTCATGGTTGCAATGAGGTTCATGGTTGAAAAGAAAGTTTTGTTGAGATAAAAATATAGGCACTATGTATCTTTTCTACTGCAGCTATTTACTCCATTAAAACATAGCTGAACTACAAAATCTATCCAGGGAGTATTCTCTCTATCAATCATTTTGTTTTGGTCAACTTTTACCCACGTTGGTCACCTCACTCTAAAACAGATACATTTACTCTGAAACACCCATATATATTCCATATAATGGACTGTTGGGGCCTGATCTACTGTGAAACTTCATACGCCCACAGCCATCTGTCAAACTCCGAAGGATTAGTCACACCGAAATATCTACTTATTTTATTTAAATTGTATTCCATCACTGCAACAGGCAGCAGCTTATTTTATATATACTGTATATAAATATATATATGTGTGTGTATGTGTGTGTGTTTATATTGTTTATTTTATACTCTTTATTCCAATACTCACCCAACCCAATTGTCAGCCCAGCTGTATATCTTACTGTTGTTTTTATTCTGTATTGATTTGTTTCTATTTCTGTCATTTGCTACTATGTATATGGATTTCCCTCACAAGATTAATGGAGTGGTATCTTCAATCAATCAAATCATATCCCTTCTACCTTTTGCCCTTTGTTGTACAGGGCAGGGGTTCTCAGACTATTTTCTTACTGATGAAGATATGGATATTTTCAGCCAAGGACCCCTTTCACCAGCACAAACCTTTTTGGGGAGGAAATGAAATGAAAATAGATCAGCATGTGTATGTGCATGTTATTTGGTGTACACATTAAATGGGTGGTACAAATACAGCTTAATTAAAAACATGGGTTTGGGCTTCAATTATTTGTGGGAAGGGAGAAGGGAAGATTTACCAAACATATGTATGTATGTATATGTATTCAGATTTACTACTTAATTATTAATAATAATAGCTAAGGACGTATTCAGATTTAAAACATTGTATTGAGATAGAACTATTTTACAATTGTTCATAACCAATAGTAAAACCTTTTTTTTTCTCGAAATGTTGCCTAGTAGGCCTACCCCCTACAATCCCCTACCTGTTTGGGTACGCATACCCCCATTTGAGAAACACTCCTGTAGGATACATTGTTTTTTTTTTCATTTCTATGTGTGACATATTCATGTTATATTTAGTTTTTGTTTTATTTGTTTTATTATTTACATGTTAATATTAAAATGTTTTCTTGTAGGCCTATTCGTTTCCAGTCACCTCCGTCGTTTATTGCTGATGTGGTTAAATGCATACACACCATACAAAAAAACACTAAAAAACACACTCTAAAACCAAAAACCCCCGAGGAGAACAGCGATGACGCGGAGCTTCGATGACAAACGGTGTCCTCTGATGTCTGAATAGCGGGGTCGTATAGTGATGCAATGGGGGAGTACGGCTGTAAAAGCTGTCATTCTGTGGCTCATATATACCATTCTATTATAGTTAATAACAGAATAGAAAAAGAAAAGTAAAAAACGCAGGCATCTGTTCCAAATCATGACATCTGAAATGTAATTATGCCACCTCTTAGTTTGAAATAGATGACTCCAGCTTTCGGCAAGCGATTGTTGCCATCAAGTGGCCGTTCCGCTGTATTACAATACATAAGGCAAACAATGGTGCTGTCGTGCCTTGTTTGTTTGAACGTGTATAATACACTGATTATAAGTTTTTATGTTAAATTCATATGCATTTAGTCTGATAAATGGTAGGCCTAAAGTTAGTATGGTGCACATGAGCAATGTTGCGGGTACTGTCTTCGTAATACCTTGTAAGGCTGAATGAGTCTAAAATGTTAACCACAGATAATTTGAATCAATTTTCCACTCCAGTTCTCATCAGTAATTATCTAACTTCAATTGCGGTCAAATCAAACCATCGTTGTCAGAACATGGGGAGGAACTAATGAGACAAGACTAAATAATGAATGGCTCAGCAGCATCTGGTCTCTGTGTGTATTTGTATGTGTGTGTGTATGCATGTGTGTATTTGTATGTGTGTGTATGGAAGGCCAAGGGGGTCATAAACGCCTGCTTAGGCATGTGTTTTCTCATTGGTACAACATTTTACGTGCAAATCAGTGCAATGCATGTGAAATCTCATCTTTGCACAAAACACGTTATTGCACACGTTCACTACTCAGATGTGAAAATGTGAGTAGTGTTAAATGTGCTTATCGTAAGTCGCTTTGAACAAAAGCGTCTGTCAAATGCCCTAAATGAAATGTAATGATTCAGAACGGTTGGACCCAACACAGGGGTTCGGCAACAGGCAGGGTAGTCAGACGAGCAGGTGTTCGACAACAGGCAGGATAGTCTGACGAGCAGGGGTTCGACAACAGGCAGGGTAGTCAGACAAGCAGGGGTTCGACAACAGGCAGGGTAGTCGGACGAGCAGGTGTTCAGCAACAGGCAACAGGTAGAGCAGTCAGGCAGGCGAGGGTTAGGCGATGTGTGCGGGTAATCAAGCAGACGAGGGTCGTAACAAGTAGGCAATACGAGAGGCAGGGAATCATCGAAACAAAAATGAAAATGGGATCACTGAGGAGAACGAAGAAAGCAGAGAACGAAACACGAACTGGATAAATGAAAATGAAATGATGGCACCGTGAGAAGGCAACGATCTGGCAATGAGTAGATTACAAATCGGGGAAGAAATACTGAAGAGCTGATGGTCTTGATGAAACACAGGTGAGTAAACTAGGTCATGGGGGAGGAGCCGGAGATTGGGAATTGTGATTCGCCGTAAGGAAGGGAGACGACGAATGGTGGGCGTGTCCGAAGAGGTAGCAGGGCCAGATGTAATGCACGGTAGGATTGTATGTTTTTACTCTAGTTGTGTGAGGATGAACCAGCACGAAAGTCAGTCCCCCCTAAAACGACAGATGTGTTACGTTTCTAGACCAAAACGACCTATGATTACTTCCATGAGTTATATTTAAAAGCACAGAGTGAAGAACCAAAAGCATGTTATCAACCAGTTTTGCTTTATTGTCACCATATTAGTAGAGTATGAGTGGCTGACTTGTTTTAGTACACATTTAAGCAGCGATATTAATGGTATGCGATACAGAATCAAGGACACCCTTATGCCATGAGACCACACACCTAACGATCGATGATGATACATTTAACTGTTTTGGTCATTAAGTGTGTGGAATGCAACGGTTTTGCCAACACAGCACACCACACACTAATGGATTCCATTCCTCAACAACCCAGTCCTGCTTCTCAAAACCGGACCTCTCGCAAATCTCAATTGCAATAAAACATGTGACTTTAGTGTAAACAACACATGGCGGCCATGCTATGCTAGCTATGCTAAATTTCACATTCATTTTAAATCGTAACAAACTAAAGAAGTACTAAAAAATGATGGCCGAAGTCATGGAGATGGCTTGAAAATTGGCTGTGTGAGTTGGACTCCATTTCACAAAGCCAATACACTTTCACTTTTGCCACCATGGCTTCCTTTGTGATTACCGGTCAGCGTGGCTCTCAATTAGCTATCGTCTTTCCCACGTGACAATCCATACACTGTATACTTTGCTGTCCTCGGGGTTCCCCCCACACTACAGGCTATCAGATCGTAGATATTGAACATGTTTAATATATATTATGTGTGTCTGACCACATTATGGAAAGGGTCCCTACAAAGAAAAGAAATGGTTCGAATCATGAAAAATCAGGGCTTTGTCGAGTCAAAGTTTCAACACATGAGTGGACAAAAAATGCAAATCTATGAATATTTATTATTGGAAATCAATTAACAACAAAGTAAGTATATTACACAATGTAGTGTGTCCAACCTAGATATATTTTTGGGCATTTTTTGCTTTATTAGACAGGACAGTGAGATAACCTGCAGCAAAGGGCCCGGCTGGAATTGAACTTAGGCTGCTGCGGTAAGGACTTAGCCGTAATGGTATGTGTGCTACCAGGAGAGCCACTGGGACGCCCACAACCTTTTTTAAGCAGTAACAAAAAACCACAGACTGAAACAATCAAATCAAGCATTTACCAATATGCTCAAATCACAACTCAAGCCAAGGCACGGAGACTTCTTATCTTATCTATCTTATCTTGAACATATAGTTACATACCCTTTTGTGGAATGTTCCCATGTCAAGATTGAGGAGACCAACTCTAGAAGTTGCTTGCTCCCTCCTCCTTGGTCCTTTAATGGAGGGTAATTTTGTCTGACCAACCTCAGCCTGAAAAAGTTGACAGAAAATGCAGAAATGTTCCCAAAAATAATCAATTGTAATCAAAACGGAGTAGATAACATGTCGAACCAATGGCAATTAATGTTAGTTTTGTTCAGATAGGCCTATTAAATATGAATTATTTAAGTAAGGTGGCCATTTCAGAGCAGTGCCGGCATCTAACTAATAATTCCAGCAATCTGTCTGTCTGGATGTGTGTGTGTGTGTGCGTGTGTGTGTGTTCTTGTGAGAACCGTTCGCGCTAGAACCGTTCATCCGATTGTAGCAGTTCCGCCTACCACAAGCCACATCAGTGGCTTCTCTAGGGTTCCTCGAATAGCAGGATACAGGAAGGTGGGGAATAAGCCCGTGTATTGCAAGTTTGAAGATGAATGACAGAGCAGGTGGTAACACTGCTAGCATGCTAGCGCTCTCCCCTGAGTGTGTGTGGTGGTGGCTGGTTTAACCTGTGTGCACTGATTAATCAATGCATCACGGGTGTGCAGCCCCACCCAGCCCCAGACTCTAACTTGGGCCAAGTGAGGCTGCTTAAACCCAGCCACCAATCACACAAACTCCACATCGATCAACTTCAAACTCGGCGGGTGGATTGCTGAGGACCCAAGGAAGTGCAGTGTGTTGTTCGGGTGAGCGGAATAAACCTGCAAGCAGCAATACCGGAGGCCATGCCAGGCCAACTTAACGTTGCACTACCTATGCGACATTGTCATGTTCCTACCAATTTCGTTCATTTGTGGATAGTGTTCAAAGGATAACTTAGTGGTGGTTGCTTTGAGTTCCAACCCGGGGGGCCAAAAGCCTATTATGCAAATTGCCTGCACCAAGCTCCGACGTTCGCTATGTTTCAGTAACGGCTAATTTTGCACACTATGCTACATTGTCATGCTACTACTCCGTCATGCTGCCTGCAACAGTTTTCTCCACTTCATAATCACATTTCAATGACAATCTTGTAAGGAATTAAGAAAGATAAGATAAGTCAACTTTATTGTCCGTTCATTTCAGTTAAAATGGAAATGTGTCTTTGGTAATCTGCCAACACAGTAAAAACAGACAGTACACTATATAAAACAGACTGTGAAGAGCTACAACGGAAGTGCTTATATCGGCTACACATACTGTACAGGTCCGCGTATGGTGGTGGTGTCACTTACTGATCCTTAGCTGTTTTATTTCAGCGGAAAAGCTCTGCTGCACTTGAGCTTCAGACATGCTTGATTAAATGAAGCTTGTGCGGATGCTACCTCACTACTTGATCAATAAAAGAGCTTTGCTACTGAAAAGCTATTTGATTCAGAAAACAGCAATGCTACCACCCTGCTATACTGAGAAATTAAGTTGAACTGCTAATGCAGCTACACCGAGTGTAGCGTAGATCTGCTGTCAGGAAAGCCAAATCAAATTACTATTTGATCAAATTAAAGGTGCAATAAGTCATTGAGAAACAAACAAATAAACAAGTGTAGATGCAAAAATGGATATGGTGGTGGTTGTTTGGAACGGGTCAATCACTTGGTAAATGGTGAATGGATTGCATTTATATGGCGCTTTTATCCAAAGCACTTCACATTGCCTCACATTCACCCAACCATTTACCAATAAGTCATCGAGCAGTGAAGAAATAAACAAATGTATATGCATTGGTGTTTGTCAAAGTACTGTTGGCTTATTGGTAAATGTTTGGGTGAATGTGTGACACTATATAAATGCAATCCATTTACAATTGACCATTTACCAAGCCATCGACCCGTTCCCAACAACCACGTTTTGAATGGGCACTGCGCTAGTTAAATAAAAATGCTGAAAGAAATGTATGTTGTTTTCCAAAGACATATTCAGACAGATATGTGTTACAACGGTCTGTATCCTAAACAAACATTGAGCGAGTCCCACTGCTGTAACATTTTCACCACAGAATTGTTAATTATTTCAATGTAAAAAAACACAACTTTGATGAATGGCGTTGAAGCTAGATGTCAAGGACAAGAGGATCCTTAGCATGTTAAATAGTGGTAGGGGACACCCTAGAGTTTCATAAATGGTTTAATCTAGCAGGCATTACAAATTCTGTACAGAGTTTTAGCAGTAGTAGTAGCCTCTTATAGTCACATTATGTAGAGGTTTTAATGAAGGAACCACTAGCCTCAGCCTCTTATAGTCACATTATGTAGAGGTTTTAATGAAGGAACCACTAGCCTCAGCCTCTTATAGTCACATTATGTAGAGGTTTTAATGAAGGCATCGACTCACTAGTCTCAGCCTCTTATAGTCACATTATGTAGAGGTTTTAATGAAGGGATCGACTCACTAGTCTCAGCCTCTTATAGTCACATTATGTAGAGGTTTTAATGAAGGGATCGACTCACTAGTCTCAGCCTCTTATAGTCACATTATGTAGAGGTTTTAATGAAGGGATCGACTCACTAGTCTCAGCCTCTTATAGTCACATTATGTAGAGGTTTTAATGATGGAACCACTAGCCTCAGCCTCTTATAGTCACATTATGTTGAGGTTTTAATGATGGAACCACTAGCCTCAGCCTCTTATAGTCACATTCTGTTGAGGTTTTAATGATGGAACCACTAGTCTCAGCCTCTTATAGTCACAGTATGTTGAGGATTTAATGATGGAACCACTAGCCTCAGCCTCTTATAGTCACATTATGTTGAGGATTTAATGATGGAACCACTAGCCTCAGCCTC
>OMKP01088689.1:0-26457 GCA_900302375.1 Bathygadus melanobranchus | reverse complement strand
CCGGCGTTCAGTGCAGAACTCGCTTGCAGAACTCGCTTCATGTAGCATGTGTAAGTTTCAGTTCCTGTTTGCTAAAAGTGCGAAATTCACTTGACACTAGACCTTAACAGATGCAGAGACTGCTTTGTAAGAATGTCTCATCATTACATAATTACAATATAGCAGTAATTTTATGTTTAAACTCAGGTGATATAGCGACAATAATCTTTATGTGGATGAACATGATTTTCATGCCAGGGTGCTGGAGGTGAAGCTGGTGCAGGTCCTCCTTCATCAAGTTGACCAGCGTGACGCTGCTGACCGCCGCCACAGTGAATGATGAAGACATCAGGTGCTGCTCTTCCTCGCAGGGAGTGGGGAAATAAGGGGAGAAGGCCTTTCACTGAAGGCCAACCCAGGTCCCAAGGTCTCTGCAGCTCTCTGGGCACCACGCAGGACATAGGTGTCACCAATTATCCACACTGTGACTATGAGAGGAAAATAAATGAGTGTAATAAACACTTCACGTAATAAAAAAAATATAAAGTTAACTATAAAGGGTGGCTCCGTTTTTTTATGTTGACAATACTATTATGTCACATCTAAAATGGAACAAGGGAGCAACACCTGAAAATATAGATGAGTCTTTTAAATGAAATGTTTTGTTGTTGTTGTCCTTTGAAGACAGACCATGTAATATCAGCTGTCTTACATCTACTTCCAGTTTATACTGTGTGTATCAGGCGTGGTGGAGGCATCACAGGTGGCAAGGACAGGACTGAGCGCTTGGACTTGGTCCCCGGGCGCCTTACTGATGGCTGCCCACTGCTCCTGGCTTTCCTTGGGGGAGGACGGTCAGGATGGGATAAACGCAGAGAAGGCATTCCACCGGCGACGCCAATAATTGCGTGTGTGTGTGTGTGTCGCCTCTCACAGTGTGTGGTTGAAGTGTCGACCGTGTGGCAAATAAAGGACCAATGTCCTCTGATTACTTATTACTTATTACTTAGACGTCACACGACGGTCTATGGTCGTAGCGCAGTTCAAAGTAACTACAAAGTGTGGAGATATGTCTGGCTATGCGAGCCTCCACCCATACGTCGATGCCTCGACCCATGGTCAGGGTCTGTGAGCGTCTTCCTGTCACGTGTACAACTCAGCTTCACTTTCATTTCTCAATAACATGGAAGCTGTGAAGACGGTACGGGGTGTTCCGCTGAGCACGGTAAATTGATTTCATATCATTTGTATCAATTCGTGTAATTATGCCTATACTAATCTTAACGACACTCTAGATGCGAATTCTAATCGGTGACCAATGCAAAGAGCTGCAAACGAAAATGGAAGAAAAAGAAAATAAACTTTAGATAAATAATCTAAAGTCTGATTTGTGATAATGTCGCTTATTATCCAGGTAACAAATAATACATGTCCAGGTTGGAAAACCAACTGTTGAGGCTGGTGAACATTATTAAGATAGACTGGGGCGGCAGTAGCTCTGGAGGTAGAGCAGTTGTCTGTCAGGTTGCTGGTTCGGTCCCCTCCTCCCCCTAGCTAAGTGTCGAGATGTCACACCTAACCCTAACTGCTCCTGACCAGCTGGTTGTTGCCTTGCATGGTTGACACCGTCGGTGTATGAATGTGTGTATGTGAGGCAATGTAAAGCGCTCTGGATAAAAGCGCTATATAAATCCAATCCATTTATAAAGGCACGGAGTTGAGACCATTGGCGTCACCAGTGGTCATTATGCAAATAAACTGCATGTGCTGAAGTTGTGACCAAGAAATAACAGGGGCACTAAGACGGTGTCATAAAAGGTTGTGAAGTCGATCTTGTAATGATTAAATGTATCACCTCGTGACAAACATCTGCATATGACAGGTCTGATCACTTGGTGCTGTAATAAAGGGAGTGGTAGGTAGAGCACAGGTTTGAGAGCACTGAATAACATTAAGATGTTACGTGGACGTGGTGGAGTGCAGGGAGAGTGGCAGGTACACAAAGGATCAGACCGAATGCAGATGGAGGCAGATTTATATAAATCACAAAAAAACAAAAACCTGGGAGATGGAGCAGGTGACCTCAGGAGGACAGCCAGACATACTGAGGCACGCTGGATGAATGTTCCTTGGTCGATGTGGTTTATGTGTGAATGGCCACGGTGTTGTGTCATCACTAATGGGTCTTCCTATTTCAGCTGTGCCCAAAGTTTCTCCACACCAACTCTACCAGCCATACGTGGCCATTCAGTGCTATTGCAGAACTCATAGGTGAGTTGTGTAACTTCATGTAGCATGTGTAAGTTTCAGTTCCTGCTTGCTAGAAGTGCGCTTAATTCGCCATGGCGGAAATTCACTTGACACTAGACCTTAACAGATGCAGAGACTGCTTTTTAAGAATGTCTCTCATCTAATTACAATATAGCAGTCATTTAATGTTTAAACTCTCTCTCTCTTTCCGTAGACAATGCGTACGACCCTGATGTCAATGCCAAACAGCTATGGATCGATGTGACCCAGATCAAAGACAAGAAGTGTCTAACCTTCATGGACAATGGAAAAGGCCTCAGCTACATCATGATGCATAAGATGCTCAGGTGAATATTGCTTATTTAAAATATTGCTGATTATTAATAATGTCCCACACAGTGAAGTTAGTGGTTAATGCGTGGACATTTTCCCCTCTAGCTTCGGATACAGCGACAAAAAATCTGTGAACGGAAAACATCCCATTGGAATGTATGGGAACGGGTTCAAGTCTGGCTCAATGCGTCTGGGCCAGGATGCCATCGTTTTATCCAAATCAAATACAGACACGTGTGTTGGCATGCTGTCACAGAGTTACCTGAGGGCGACCAAAGCCGAACAGATCACTGTGCCTATTATCAGCGTTAACGACCCTGGATCTAAAGACTATATCCTTTTGTGGGTGTCAACTGTGTTCCTGGTCATTGCTGTTGTGTTTTAGATCACTGCTGTCATGAAGTATCCAGTTACCCTGGAAATGATAATGAAGCCATATTTGGGTCCTTTACTAGGGCCTTATTAGGAGGTATTAGTTCATAATAGTCATTTTATTTTAGATGTATTTTTGTTTTGCTCCATTGTGTGTGTGGTTGGTGGCTAGTTTAAGCAGCCTCACTTGGCCCAAGTTAGAGTCTGGGTCTGGGTGGGGCTGCACCTGTGATGCGTTGACTAATTAGCGTACAAAGGTGTGGAGCCCCACCCAGCCAGACTAATCAGTCTGACTCGGGCCAGGTGAGGCTGCTTAAACCAGCCACCAACCACACACACTCCACATCCTTAGAAAATATCCTTGTGCACCAGTATAGACATATACTCAAATTCTCTCACTCAAACAATGGTGGGTTTAAAAAAAATAATAATCATATGCGTCAGCCTATAATAACCAAATAGAGTTTGATATACAGATAATACAGAAAGAGAGAGCAGAAGAGAGCAGGATTTTAAAAACACTAAAAACGCTTCCTCCCTCCCTCTCTTGTATACACACAACTATGGTGGAGCATAGCTATATGTGATTGACAGGCAAGATGGAGTCAAATGCTTCTACATGTTCTTTATTGATGAGGGTTTTGTCATTATCAGATGTGACTACCGTGCATATTCAGACAGAATGTAGTAGTCTACATTTTCTGTCAAATTGAATGCAGATGCTAATATGAAGAGACATTCGGTCAGTCATTTAAAGCCTATAGACAGCTGTGGGGAACTCTGGAAGAGACGTAGCCCTTGCGCTGGCTTTCCAAAATGTTAAATGGTTCATAATTTAATAATATTGTTAAGCTTGTGTGTTGTTTCCCCTGCTATGACACCGATGTGAAAGGGGTCTGCCCGGTCCAAAGTAAGGAGAAACGGTTCTTTCTGCTCAGCTCAGTAAAAACCCTCCTTGACCCGAGGGACTACTCAGTGTGTTGGAGGAGCAGAGGGCCAGTCTGCGGGACATACTGCAATACTCGCCCTTCAACACAAAGGAAGAGCTGTTCGCCGAGCTCGAAGCTATCAACTCCACCTTATCCGCCACCAAGACCGGGACCCGGATCATCATCTGGAACCTCCGCAGGTCTCCATTTATCTCCATGGTTACTAGGCTTGTCTGACAGACCGATTTGCATTAAAGGGTAGCTTCCATTTTCCTATCATTTTTCCTCTCAGTGACTAATGCGGACAACATTTTTTGAATTTGGTCCAGTATTGAGATTGTTTCAGCCATCGGTCGCAAAGCGTCTTGGGGCGCTAAACGACGCTATACTAGCATATCTAAAGACTATCGCAAGGACGTTTAACCTTGGTTCATCTATTTGTGATCTGTAATCTTTATTTCTTCATTCTTATTTTCAATGTAGTACACCTGCAGGGAATCTAGAGTTTGATTTCACCGAAGACCGCTACGATATCCTCATTCCCGCTGATGTCTCTGACTCAACAACTGAACAGTACACACGGCCGGAGAGATCCATGTCGTCCATCCCCGAGAGTGACTTGTCGTTGCGTGTGAGTATTAGCGATCCTTTGGATGTGTGTTCAATCCCCGGCATGGTTGACACCGCCGTCGGTGTATGAATGGGTGAATGTGAGGCAAATGTAAAGCGCTTTGGATAAAAGCGCTCTATAAATGTAGTCCATTTACCACAGTTTAACTTTTTTTAATTTCAGGCATGGGGATATATAACCTTGATGTGTGCATTCTAAAATGCCATGTACTTAAGAATAAACCGAATAAATAAAATGTATTCACCGATAAATTCAATTATTATTTTGATGATACCTAATGAGCGACTAGATATGATGTTTGCTTAGTTGCTGTTGTATTAGAAATATGCATACGTGTATGTGTCTATGAAAGTTTGTATTTAGTTTTGTATGTATTACGAACCTAGGCATTCTGCAGCATCCTCTACCGGAAGCCTCGTATGCAGATCATCATTCGAGGACAGAAGGTGAAGACTCAGCTCATCTCCAAGAGCCTGGCCTTCATCGGCAAAGACTCCTACAAGCCCACCTTTATTGTATCCTTTTTGTCCACAAACACACAACTTTCCAGTTTCTTCTTGCAGAATACTTTATTAAGTTAATTCTCTGCATTTAACCAAGAAGCAGTGGGCTGCCACACAGTGTAGCACCCAGGAATCAACTCTAGTTTTTGGCACATTTTCCTTGGTTATGGGCAGGGCGGGAGCTAGTGTTCTCTGGTTATATGTTGTGGTGTGGGGGAAACCAGAGCACCCAGAGGAAACCCAGTGGAAAGGCCTCCTGATTGCAGAGGTTCGAGCCTCGAACCCAGGACCTTGTGGCTGTGAGACAGCAGTGCTACCATCCATCAGAGAGGCAGATTCCTCACAACTGTCTTCTTGGCAATTGTGTGGTTATTTTGTGCGCATGAAATGTTTTTCATTCTGTGAGGAATCTACATCAGTCCTCCAGTCCAGACTGTTCCTTAAGTCCCGTTCTAGAAAGTAAATGTCCCCATCACCTTTGGGTACAACACGAAGAGCAAGGATCAATACGGCATCATGATGTACTACAAGAACCGACTCATCAAGGCATACTATCGTGTCGGCTGCCAGCTAAACGTGAGTGTGCTTCTGTACCATATTTATAAATGGGCCTTTATTTTGTATTACTTGTTATTGCTCATACTTGGTGTTTACTGGTGTTTGTTGTCGTATGCCTCGGTGTCTGCTCCTTACAGGCTAGCAACAGAAACGGCATCGGGGTCATTGGTGTGATCGAGTGTAATTTTCTGGAACCGACTCACAACAAACAGGACTTTGACAACACCGACAACTACAGGTGAGGCCTGTGCTGTAATGGGGATAAAATCATGATTTCAAAATCATGAATTTTAATAGTTACTGATCAGTTAGTACTATTAGAGCCACCTCATTTTGCCCTGCCTGCCTTATTACGCGGCTGGTCACTTTTTAGTTGAAATGTGTTTTGAGTACAAAGTGAAAGGTTTACCAGGATAATGAATCAATTCACTCACTATTACTTTTCACCTGACTTAAGTTATTATGCAGGTCTACAAACATAAATGCAACATTTGCCAGTGAAGCATTTCAAATAAATAATCAGTACATATTACCATACTACTTACTACTACTATTTAGTCATTTAGCAGACATTTTTCTAGAAAGCAACAAGCAGTGACTTCAGATGCATGCCGTTAAGGAGCCGGTAGAGGTTAGGCATCTGGCTCAAGGGTGCTTACAGGTAGACACTGTCCCTGTTATCAAGACAGATGTCTGACCATCTTTTGTTTGTTTTAACAGGAAAACTATTAAGAGTGTGGCAGTCAAGTTAGAAGAATACTGGAAAGAAATGCAGTACAAGAGGAGGAATGACAACTCAGGTGGTACCGTGGCCATTGAGGACATGCCGTGAGTACACAATGACTGAGTGTTGTGAGTATTTAAAGTACCGTCATGAAACAGTCCCAAGTCACCTGTATGATCTTTAATTGCGACAGCTAAATGTGTCATGTTAACTGTTTGAACTATATTCATTCAATGCAGCCTCATACTCTGATACTCTGTAGTTTTACATCCCAACGGCATGTTCTATCACTGGACGCTCTCATGAGGACGTTGCTGTTAAGTTGTTTGGTGCTCCTGTGCTCTACAGAAACAGCCCGGATCAGAACTGGGTCCAGTGTAACGACTGTCAGAAGTGGCGGAAGCTGCCGGATGGAATTAACATGAACAGACTTTCTAATGACTGGTTCTGCCACATGAACCCCGACCCTCAGTTCAGGTCAGGATAGGCAAAAGGTTCTGGGTTTGATCCCCGATAGTCTTGCATAGCCAAAACCATCTCCACACTTTGTTTTAGCGATGTGCCAAAGCTGGAGTGGGGAAGCGAGCCCTGGCATTAAAATGGAACAACCCCCACAAAAGAAAACACCACATAAAACATTTTCAGCGTGTAGGTTGCTAGCATGGAGGTTGTTGTTGTTTCACATAGCGATGGTGACTTTGAAAACGGTAACACACAGATAGTGGAAGGAGAGGAGAATCCGACTGAATTAGTCGGCCAACGGTAGCCTTATCCCTGCAGCCTACATCCTGTCTGCCAGACTAGGGGGCGACAGTAGCTCAGCTGGTTGTTACCTTGCATGGTTGACACCGCCGTCGGTGTATGAATGGGTGAATGTGAGGCAAATGTAAAGCGCTTTGGATAAAAGCGCTATATAAATGCAGTCCATTTACCATCCATTTAGATCCCTGATGTTGACACAATGCACACAAGAGGTCTTTAGGCATTAAAATGCCTTAATGCTAGGGATGGGCATTTCAAGAATAACATTTAAACTGACATACATAGACTGTATAACATACAGGTTAAACTGACTTAACATAGACTGTATAACATACAGGTTAAACTGACTTAACATAGACTGTATAACATATAGGTTAAACTGACGTTCGATGTGTACATTGGTGAAAACTAATGCAGACTTTCTGCGACCCTACAACACAACAGCATGAGTATACGAGTTTGTTGATTTCTTGCATGCCTACAGCTTTCAGCTAGCCTATATCATAGCTCCGTAGCAAATGCTAAACTGCCCCTGTGCGGACTGGGAACATGTGACAATGACGGAACATTTATTTTCCTAATTTATTGACTATTCGAATAGTCGCATATTCCCTACTTAATGCCAATCTTTATGAATTTACTGTATGTTCCTTTGGATAAAGGTTTCTACTGAACTACTCAATGAGAATAGATTTTCACCAACATGTGCCTTCCTTGAATTGAAGGGTATTGAAGTTTGAAACCATATCTACCGCCACAATACACTCAAGCTAACTGTTGCACTTGCTAGATTTGGTAATTAGCAATTTAGGGTCAAATAAATCTTTAAAATAAATCCAAGAATATTATTAGCATGTTGAATGATGAATCCAGATTGAAATAATTCGCTCTAGGGGACATAATCTTCAGTGTAACATTTAATACATTCATATCTCATCTCTTTCAGGCGCTGTGAGGTGGAGGAAGAGATGGAGGACTCCGACACTGAGCAGCCCACAAAAAAGACTTATAAAATACAGTAGGATCCCTTTTTAGAATTAGCCTGGTAAACTAACTGAACTGTTGTGGACTGTGGCTTTTCAATGTTCTTCTTTTTTCCAAAGATGATCAGCACTTCCACAATAGTACAGGTCAACTACATGTGGTATTACAGTGACATACAGAAAACTGTACGTTTTATTAGCATTTCTGACAATTTTATAATTTCTTTTACAGAGAGAGGGAGGATAAAAAGAAACAAAACAGGAGGAATGATTTACAATTACAATTACAATTAGAAGAGGTAAAGAAAAGTATTCTGATATAACTCATATTATACTGTTCTATAAATTGTACATGAAATATTAATTCAAATGTTTAATTATATTGTATACCATATTACCATAATAATAATAATAATAATAATGAATGTTATGATGGTATGATTCATGTATTGAATTATAGAACGTCTACAGTTATTTTGAGTACTAAACCCATCTTTTGATCCACCAGAGCTCTTCCCCGAAAACACCACAGCCAAGACCCCAGACGCCCAACGAAGGCGCTTCTGGTAAAACATCTTTTTGAATTATCTGTGTGCTAATACAGTATTTTAACCCTGTCTGTTTTCTTTACATTCAATTCTTTGTTGGTGCAATATTTCATATTTCTCTAGCATGCAGTCCATCCACGAGCGAAGGTCATCCAGTTATAAGCGCTGTATACTCTCTGTCCAGAACCCCCTGCAGGTATGCCTTGTTCCCCTCAAGGTGTATGTCACTTTGTTAAACCTTTAAACTGTCTGCGGGGTAAAGGAACTAACATAAGCAGAGGTGAAAAACATAGGGGAGACAACTGAAAAGTAAAAGTACATTTATTGTGGGGCGACTGATGGTGGAGCCAAAGGAAAGCGACTTGGCAAAACAAAACAACTACTACAGAGCTTAGCTTCTGTGAACTTCGCGGAGGCTTAGCGCTTAGCATCGGGTGGTTCTTCACATCCACGTTGTGCCTTAAAACCTTTTAACAACAAACACGCCCACAAACACACTTTATCATCTTTCAAAATACCATCAGGTCAATTGTCACGTTTTGTTTTGGTTTTTTTTGGACTGCAGGAAGAGGCTGCGGCCTATGATCACACAAAGTGAACCCAAAAGAATTGGTTTAAGGAGGATGTTAGACATACGCATGAACCTGAGAAGCAATATGTCTACACCAACCCCGGCCCCTTGCCAGGATGTCAACAATGACGACGACCAGGTTGTATCGGAGGCCAGCAGCACTCCGAAGGAGCCCGCTGCCAGAGTGATGACTGAGGGTGACCCAGAGACCGCTCCTGTTTACAGGGAGGACAGCATAGAGCCGATGAGCGACGTAAGTGACGAGATGCAAGGACCAGTGGAGGATGAGGATGAGGAGGAGATGGACATCAGTACAGCGGGTAACGATGGAGCTAACATGGAGGAGAATGGAAGAGTTAACATCATCCAGGCCCAGGAGCAGCAAGACCAGCTCCTGCAATCCGTGATCCAGGAGAAAAACTCCTTAAGAGAGATGGTTAAGGAGCTCCTTGCCAAAGTGAAAGACATGGAGGAAAGGCACCATCAAACACAGCACCATATTGAACAGAACCAGGAAAAGGCAAAGCAAATTGAAGACTTGACGTGTAGACTGGACCAAAGCAGCAATGAGATGGCGATTGTGCTCTTACAGGTATGGCAGTTTGATTTAGCAGGTTGCCGGTGACCTTGTCTTAAGCTTTTCAGTGACAACTTTAATCCTGTGTTTCTCTGTACCTGACAATAAAATACTTAACTTGAGATGAGGGAAATAATTGTGTTGCAAGGAAATGTGGGCATTTGTATTTCTTCTTTGTCTTCTTAACTTTTGTTCTGCTAAAGAACAATTGGGACCCTTCAGTGGTGCCGTTTTGTACAAATAAAAAATGACTTGTTTGTTGTTAATACCCGATTAGGTGAAACAGTTGGAGCAGGAGAATGCCAGAATTTCTGCCGAGTGTGAACAACTCAGGTTAAAGTTAGAGGAGCAGCAGACCATCCAAGAACGTCACGCCTCCACCCAGACCACCCAGACCACCCAGACCACCCAGACCACCCAGACCACCGAGATCACCGTCTGTGTCAAGGACGAGCCAGAGGAGGAAGCAGGAGAGAGCAGAGTCCAGCACAGCAGAAGCAAATAGATGGTAGGGAAATGAGGAAAAAAAACATCTCAACACTCTCCCTAATTTGATTATATTTCAAAATTAGATTTATGTGAATGAATATATTGGTATTGTATTGGTATTTTCCAGGTATAACACCGTATTTTTTGTTATATTTAAAAAGCAGTAAAAAATGAATCACGATTCCTTGTTTGGTTCCGTTTTAATTTCCTGTCGTTAAATGTGTTTTTCCTTTCCAGCGTTCTTTCCTTGTGACCATTTGCCTCTCTTTTCTAATGTGTTCTCCGTCTTTCTATCTGCCTATCTCATAAATCTAGATCTAATATAATTAAACACACACAGTTGGAATTGTACACAGTATTTATTGGACTATCTTCCTGTCTCTTGTCAACTGTGGAACAGTCTGGTGGAACTCGTCTTCTGCTGTCCTACGTCCCGTTGGAACACGACCAAGTCAACTACGAGTGCAACGTCATTGACGAGATATTGGAACAAGTCCTCAGCAAAAAGATGATCCTCCTTCCCACTCGTACCAGAGAAAATGTAAAGGAATGCCAAATAGTATTAATTGCGTTGATGCATTTTTTATTTTTTTTTATTAAATAGAGAATTTTATGGGAAGTATTGTGGGAAATTGTGAAACATAACATACATTTAATTAGGTAAATATATTAGAATGTTCTTTACAGGTTTGTGTGTTGGACCTTATTCTTATTTTAAAGCATAGCATGTCTCATTTCCAGTTGCCATCCCTGACCATGAATATCGGACAAGGGAGACGTCCGTAGTGTGAACGCGACATTAGAGAGAGGGCTTTGGCTTTCAAAGGATGTTCAACAGGTTTATTCTTGCTTGCGCTGCACATTTACAATCCTGTAACAATGATTTAAAAGACTAAATTTGTATTTTTTGAATTACTGAATTTCTAATTTTTTGCTTGATGGCGTTCATTAAACCGTTTCAATACGCTTAATTTGGACGAGTTTGTTTTCTTTTACTTTTTAAGCTGGCATCCCTTCTCCATAAAAAACAAGTTAAAATATGTTAGATTATTTATGACCCATCAGTCAAATGTTTATTTTTGGGTGTAGGCTTTATTTATGAATTGACAAGAAGAATTCCATTTGTACATCGCACGTCAGAAGAGGGGAACAACAATATATCGCTGACAATAACAGACAGACAATAACATAACTGACAGTAAGATTTGAACTGAAAAAGCTTCAAGCATTCATAATTGGTTGCTTGCTGGTAAACAGCAAGATAGCCAGGATACGATGCTACACAATGCTAAGTGCTAGTTCTAAGAACATAAAGATACAAGATGAAGAACATACAAGATGCTCCACAATGCTAAGTACTATTTAATTAATTCATTCATATTAATACTGCTAAGAATTGCAGTATTAATGAATGAATTGTAATGTATATTTATTTATTCACGCAACACCAGCAGCGTAACATGTTCCATCATTGTTCCTTTTTATCCAATTAACACGTTCACTCCCGTCACTAATTATTATACACCCAATCATACGCTCAGCAGGACAGTCACTACCGTAGACTTGGCCACTTCCGGCGTAGCATCGCTGAAGAGCGTGTATTCAGGACCGCCCCCATCCTGTATTCTGACCAATGACGTTGACCCACACCGGAAGTGCGGAATAAATCCTACGCGGGAAACCTGCCGAACTTTTCAGCTGTTTACCGCTGAACGAGGAGAAGTCGTCAGGTGAACGGAAAATAGGTACGTAGTTTGTTAACACGGGATGTTTGTATGGCATTTTACCGGACGCCGTGTTGTTCGTCGTTGTGTCAAATTGAAACAGACTCTGAAATAGGTCCAAATATCAACTCTAGCGTTAGCATTGTAGCGGTCGGGTTGACCGTAGCACCGGTCACCCACAGTTAGGAAGACTGTTCGTTTGAAAGCTGCCGTCCGTTTCTGTTGTTTTCCAATGAAGTGGGTGTCGTCGTACGAGAATGAAGGTGTCAACTTGTGAGATCGCATGGCACAACAAGGAGCCGGTGTACAGTTTGGACTTCCAACACAACGGGGACGGACGGGTCCTGCGGCTCGCTACCGCCGGTGTCGATACCGCGGTCCGGGTAAGGCGTCGTCGCAGGAGGATCAACAGCTGTGTTTAAGTGCATTGCACTCTTGAGTCCATGCACACTCTATATTGTGATGTTGTGACGGTCTACTGCATGAATGGCATCTAGCCTTGTTAAAAGCACTTGATGTTACGGCCTGTCAAAGTGTAATGCTCTGCTAGTGTAATGGACATGATGTCAGCAGCAGAACATTGATAACCTGTTAGACTATAACTACTCTGTAACTGGTGTATATTGGTTCGCAGAATGGTTACCTCTTGCACATCGCGTTAGCCTACAGCACATAGACTGAATTAAACACCACGCTGTAGAACTTGATTACAAAATGTACATCATGGCTGCTTGTTGGGTGTTGGCATAGCTGTGGCGGGTGGACACGGGCCCAGACGGTAAGGCTGTTGTGGACTTCCTGTCCAACCTGGCCAGACACACCAAGGCTGTCAACGTGGTCCGTTTCAGCCCCGGTGGAGAGCTGCTCGCCTCCGGAGGAGACGGTATGTCACTCAAACTGACTGACTCTGTCGCAGCTGTTTTTCGTCATGATGAAATTTCATACAAGAAAAATGTTGTTTTTCACTGAACTCTGTGATGCTCATGATAGCTTGTTTTGGCAAGGGGATGCACATATATCATTCAAGATGTGGGCCAAAATGCATGATAGTCCCACGATACAGCTGTGTTTACATGCAAATGTACCACTGTTGACGTCATTTAAAAAGAAAAATATATATGTTTCAGCCTATAATCGCTTTATGACTCGTAATCAGGCAAGATATTCCATATATGTGCATCCCATAGTTTTGACGACAACTGTGTTCTCTGTTGTTCAGATGCTGCCATTCTGCTGTGGAAGCTCAACGACAGTAAGGAGCCAGAGACCACGGCTGTGTTCCAGGAAGAGGACGACTCTCTGCTCAACAAGGAGAGCTGGACGGTGGTCAAGACGCTGAGGTCTGGACATGATAACCGTTAAACCATCTGGACAAGCTGAATACTTTACTGTCATAACAGTAACGTTACCATATTTCTACTCCTTTACTAATACTCTGCACTGAGCTTGTTTCGTCTGGCAACACTCAGTCCTGTCATCCATTCTCCATCTGAGTGATATTTATTTGTATTTTGTTTTATTTTATAGGGGGCACATAGAGGATGTGTACGACATCTCCTGGACTCGCGAGGGGAACTTCATGGTGTCTGGGTCTGTGGACAACACTGCTATCCTGTGGGACGTCACAAAAGGTTTGCGATGTTGTTCTTCCATGCAACGTTACAAATCAAAAAGATGAACTTCCATTTGTAGAATAAGATCTACCCCCCCAAGGTAAACAATGTTTTACAAACACCTCCAGAGTACAGCTGGGCTCGTGACACATGTTTATGGAGGTGAAATACATGAATTATTGCAACCCTTTTCATAGCAGCCGGTAACATTTTTTGATTGTTGAAATAGTCCAGCTTTAATGGTATTTACATCTAATGGAAACACAATGTAAATATAATAATACATGCCTTTTCCCTTGTAGGTCAGAAGATCAGCATATTTAATGACCACAAGAGCTATGTGCAGGGGGTGACGTGGGACCCCCTGGGGCAGTATGTAGCCACCCTCAGCTGTGACAGGTACCAGAACCACCTTTCCTTATCCCCGCCAGCATTCTGACATGAACTGCCATCTTTTATTAGCCAACGCTGTCCTGCTGATCAGCAGTTGGCTTTATTTGAGGCTTGTTGAAGCTCTGTTTCCCTTCCCCCGTTCCCAGAGTAATGCGCGTGTACAGCATGCAAACCAAGAAGAAGGCCTACTGTGTCAGCAAGATGACCTCGGGAACACCTGGAGATGGAGAGGTTGGTGTTTGGCCTGTTCTGTAGTGTGTGTGTGCGCGCACAGTCTTAACATATTTACATTGCATTTGCATTGACTACGCGCCCTTGAGCAAGGTGCTTCGCCACCTACCCGCTCCTTGAATGACATGTATCGGAATTCACTGTCTCTTTCAATGAAAGTATCTGAATAATAATGTCCTTCAGTGGTGGTAAACACCACCCTCGTCGTTCATTATTTTCCAATAAAGATGGAGGTATTCTTTATATGCTTTTAACTAAGAGTTTTCGTGTGTACGACGGCTGCCTCGCGTGTCCTGCGTCCATTTGGAGCATGTGTTGTGCACATCCTCCAGAAATGAACGCTACACATCCCCAAGACGCAGTACGCACATGAATAGTAGGGGCAGTATGTACTCTGGCGCTTCTTCTGCCGTGATTTCAGAATGAACAAGATTGCAACCTCCCTGAGGTTCGCCATGTTTCTTGTTTGCATCATGCAAAAATGTGGAACTAGCATGAGTTCTCTGGTGTGCCCTCTAGTGGAATCCTCCAGTAACACACAAGGAAAATGGGTAAGTAGGCGAACAGGACACAGCCGGTTGTCTAAGCAAACGCATGGGTAAAAGTAGTAATATCACCGTCCTAACAGGACACTTCGGTATGGTTTATTCCACTTACACCACTGACTTAATCACCTGCGGAGCTTTGAGCGTATCGTTTTTGCCTTGTCAAGGAAACACCTGGTCGATAGTTGTACTGGACCGTTGTTTTTAATGTTGGGTTTGTAGGTTTGATCTCTCTCTCTCTCTCTGTCTGTCTGGTCTAGACCAAGCAGCACCGGATGTTCCACGACGACAGCATGAGGTCGTTCTTCAGACGCCTCACCTTCACACCGGACGGCTCCTTCCTGCTGGCTCCGGGTAAACACACACACACACACACACACACACACACACACGCGAGGATAAACTCATCACGCAGGGATAGCACATCTTCTTAATAATAATTGTAATGATGCTAATAATAATAATGTGTCTTCTTCGTCCTCAGCGGGTTGCGTGGAGGCTGGAGAAAACGTCACCAACACCACCTATGTCTTCTCCAGGAAGAGCCTCAAGAGGTGATTCATGATCGATTATGATGACTAAAGCCCAGAGCGAAGGTCTAGGGAGGGGAAGGTACTCCAGCTCAGAGATGGATATTCTGGGGGCGGGGCTTGCAGATGAGACAGACAGACACAGCAAAGATCTAAATCATTAGTCAATGGGAGCTATTCAAAATACCTTTTGCTTATATTACAGTACCGGCAATGTAATCGAGCCCATTGGTATGTCCAGATTATATAGAGCAACTCTACATGTACTTTGTTTGAGTCGCAGCCAAGTCAAGCAGACCGGAGCGACAGACACATTTCACTAGGCTGTTTGGCGGTCCGTGCGGTACCTTGGATATTGATATTGATGTTAATACTTCTCCTGGGCGGGTGACCTCTGTCTGTCTTGTTCTCAGGCCCATCGCACACCTGCCCTGTCCAGCTAAAGCCACCCTGGCGGTGCGCTGCTGCCCCGTCTACTTCCAGCTGAGAGCCAAACAGGCACCAGGTAACACGGCCGCTCTGCGTGGGACAGCAGGGTAGTAGACTGTGCTGTGTACTGTGTACCTTGTGCTGTGTACTGTGTACCTTGTGCTGTGTACTGTGTACCGTGTACTGCGTACTGTGCTGTGTTAAAGTGAGCCACAATAGGATGTCAAAACGTTAAGTAACCACAACAGATCACAGAGGGATGTGTCCCCTACACGCCCACCCCAAATGTTGCTAGGAACATGTATATCAATGGGCATCACGCAAGTCCGCTAATAAACTCGGTCTGGGAAAGACTGTGGATTGTAGGGCCGTGGTCTGAAACCTCCTCGTTGTTTTGGGTAGTTTGTACACCGCCGGTAGGCACCGTCGCCATGACGCCGGTGGCCTGGCCTGGCCACGTGAGTGTACGGTAATTGGTCACCCGATTGGCTACGTAGCCCATTAAATAAAGTCCTTGGGTAGCTTCCACCCAAGTTGGCCACCGTGGGACTCAAACTCGGGTCCTCTTTCCTTCCGCCAGCATTAGCACCAGTGGCTTAGCCCACCGTGTTTTCTCTCTGCGCTACTTGAGCTCATCACAGTGTTCCACCTACACGTTCTCCTGCTCTCCTCCTACCTCTCATTCCACAGACGGCACCACGGAGGTTCTTCCTAACGTGTTCCAGCTGCCGTACCGCATGGTGCTGGCGGTGGCGTCCGAGGACTCCGTGTACCTGTACGACACGCAGCAGAGCCTGCCGTTTGGCCTGGTGTCCAACATCCACTACCACACGCTGAGCGACCTCACCTGGTACGCCTCCTCTCCTGCCCTCTTTAGCCCCTTTTATCCGGAGATCCCAGAATATTGCTGCAAAGAAGGTCCGTCTTTATGCTGCCCCTGCCTTTTTACACTGAGCCAAAGAAGCCTAGCAATGCCATCGCTCCGGAGTCAGGGGCGTGACATGTAATACAAACAGCGTCAGCGTCTAGCGTGATGTATAACATACGTGTGGGGCAGCAACATTGCTCTCTAATCAATAGCGGTGCATTTGGTAGCTGTGTACGTTTATATTACATTTATCATATACGTTGATGTGTAACGTTACAATGGCGGACTCATGCGAGCAACCGAAGTTTCTGATCTTATTTTCTTTAGTTTCACTTTGAAACTAAAGACCCATTTCCAGTTTTATGGTGTCTGCTCCACTGTTCTCATCGTTGACGGAACAACGATGCTGTTTTCATATCCTGTCCAGGTCTGGAGATGGCTCCTTCCTGGCGGTGTCCTCCACAGATGGCTACTGCTCCTTCGTGTCCTTCTCCCCGGGTGAGCTGGGCCAGCCCCTGAAGGAGCCCCCCGTGCTGGAGGTCTCCACCCTGACCCCGGGCCCTGAGAAGAAGGTCAAAAAGTCCGCCGGAGCCAGGACGTCTTCTCCGCTGCCGCAGCCGGCCCCCACACCCACGGTCCAGCCCGCCAAGGAGGCCCCATCCACCCCCCTGTCGTCCCTACCCTCCCCCTCGGTGGAGAAGAGGAGCCGGGGGACGCCGACCGCGAGCAAGCCCCAGCCACGGAGGATCACCCTCAACACCCTGGAAGGCTGGGGGAAGCCCGCCACCCCCAAGGCCTCGGCCGAAGGGCCCCAGACCCCGATGCCTGGCAGCACCGGTGCTCCCTCCACGCCTCGCCTGGGGCCCCTCACTCCCACCACCCCCAAGGTCCTAAACGGCTCCAACACTCCCGGGCCCTCGACACCCAAGGGCCCCGCCCCGAGGTAAGGGGTCCCATGGTATCCCAGTGCAGTGGTTCTCAAACTGTTTAGCCCTGACGCGACATTAACCCTGGCTCGACATTAACGCTCGCCTGGTGCAAGTCAACTCTGTTCAGGCAAGTGAAAAATAAATGATCTCTAACGTAACGTTATCTAAAATAAACTGCGTAGCAGACTGTATCACCGTCGGTCTCAGCCAAGCACTGTTACGCACGGTTTTCACATCCCATCACGACGAAACCCCCGTCGATAAAGAGAATGTAGAATCATTTCACAGATTTAAAATACTGCTGCGGTTCAGTGTACACAACAAATAAAGCACCGTTCAATGTAGCAGGAAGTACCAACGGAGAGAACAATAATAATTATTATTCTCTTAGCGATGGTGAATATCCGATGTAAGCCTTATTCAATTGATGTAGGCCTATTAGAATGTGCTATAGAAGATCTATAGCCTACCTATATGATCTAAGACTATCATGTGAGATGTGTTGAAATGTGACATGTTGAAAATGGCATCTGTCAGGTAGGCCTATTAGTGTGTGACATGTAAGAATCTCTAGTAGACAGTTTAGCTTTTAGAGCCCAATTCCTGACCAATCTGATTGTTTCGGGGAATCCGTCTTGCCTGTCGATCATTTTTGGGCTGTTTATTTTCCTCTGCTCTCCTTCCAACTCAACCCTTGCCTACAACAGCCTCTATAACCTGCTTGATTTGATTCTTATAATGTACATTATGTTATTCGAAGTGTCTGAAAACATTACGGAAGGGATCCCTACAGAGATCTCTTCAGCTCCTCTTCAACAGTAGTCGTACCTCTCAGAACTCGGGAGTTGCTGGTCTACAGTTGACTCGATCGGTTCGTTTGTTTGCGTTATTGTGTAACTTTGGTGTTTTTCAAGGTTTAGTTTGGATCCGACCCAATATTTGTGGAACATAAAATAACACAAACGACAACAAAAATCCTGGTGGTTTTAATGACACAAAATGTGGTTTTGCAGTATTGTGTCAAAAATATATATACGTGTGGAAATGTATAGTTTTTGGACAAGTAGACAATCGTGTGTGCATTTTTGTTCAGGGATTATGTCAGTCTTGCAGTTTCTTATCAACTTTGTTTGCCTCGTGTCACTAAATAAGATACTAATCTAAATGTTGCTCACTGGATTCTTCATGTGGCTGTGAGCATTGGAACAGACTCAGTGCGGGCAGCAGACATGTGGCCTCTAGAAGAGGACAGTACAGCATTTTGATATGTAAATCTTCAAGCCCTTATTCAAACTTTGGGCGACAAGTGGCACTCAGGGGCAGAAACATGTCGACATGTGCTGCTACACTGCAGTACTACACTGCTTAACCCCACCCTTTATTAAAGTATATTTTATTGGATTTCGCTACGAGTACCGAAGGGTATTAGTGTGCGTGTGTGTTCTCTGTGCTCCATTTTAATGCATCTGGATGTGATGTATTTAATGAAGAAGGGGCTGTCTGTGTGCTCATGAGCAGCAGGGAGAACAAAGCCCTGTCTGACCCCCCCACTGGTTATTAAATAAAGATCCCAGCCCGGGAGTCTTACTGGCGGACACTAGTGGGCGTGCGTAGGGCTGCGGCTGTGACTCCAACGTGTGCTCTTCTTGGGAGCCTTGTTCTGTTCCAGTTCAGGACCCAAACCATGTTAGCAGAACTAACTACATGTTGAAACCCAATGGCTCTGTCCAGTGCTACGGGAAGCTCTTGATTTGAGCAAGGAACGGCCGTTTTGGAGTATTATGAATATTTTACGGTGTCTATATTCTGTTTACACCGGGATTTGGTGGGTTTCCCACACAACGGCACAGTGGCTCGTTGTCCGTCTCTTTAAATGAATGATGTCATCCCTGCCTGGCATGACCTCATCCCTGCCTGGGATGACCTCATACCTCGGGTGATCTTTCTGATGTTGATTGTGTGTTGTTTTCCAGGCGAGTTTCGTTGACGCCGGTGATGCTGCGGTCTCCGGCGGCCGGGCTCCTCTTCACGCCCACAGAGAAGGCCAAACACGGTCTGTGTGTTACCACATCGTTCATGTGTTCGTGGTTCCTCAGCATGCAGCTTCACAAGCAGCAAGCTGCAGCGCTGTTATGTTCATTGATTTGTAACACATTTAGAGTACTAAATCATAAAATGACCATCAGTATGTTCCCTTTTTGATTACAAATGATTGTCATGTACCACCGACCTTTTCACTGCAGTAATCAGGGTCTAAATGAAGTTCCGGGGACTTATTTTGCCCCCAAAATAGTCCCTACTTGGGGGTAGGTACTTTCCAAAAGTTCAGGAACTTTGAAGGTGGGGCTTCTCAGTCTGTCGTCTCACAGTCTGCAATAACGCTAAAATATGTTTGCTTTACTTTAAAGTTTCGATGCACACATGATCATAATAATTAATTGCATTTATTTATTATTTGTATTATTTATTATGCTTTTCAAGACACCCAAATCGCTTTAATATATGTAGCATTTTCCAATAACAATCACGTTGATGGAAGACAATGATTCAAAGCTCATACAGCCTCATGAAGAAACTCCTCTTTCCTCTCGGGTCTCTTTAAGGTCACGTCTAGTACCCTGGTCACGTAAAACATCTTCCATCTATCCCCGCAGAGAGACCCTCCCCCCCGTCCGATCCCGTGTGCCAGCCCCCCGAGTCAAAACGCCCCAAGACCAACGACCCCCCGGCCAAGATGGACGCCGCACAACCTTAAACAGTTCCTTTATGCGCTGTGGGTCCCGGGAGAGGACGCGACTCATGGCTGGATCTCCTCAGCCTCCATGAACACACGCAGCTGATGTACTCGGGAGGGACTTCATCAAAGAAATATGTTTGCGGTTGTTGTTGTTGTTGGGTAAACCACGGTGTCCATGGTAACGTTGATGTTGTGTGTACTTCTTCTGTGTTTTATCCACTTGGCTCCACTGTTGTCTTTATAAATGTCTGCTTGTTCTCAGTTGTTTTTGGTTTGTTTCTTTAAACAAACATGTATTATATTATGTGGATAACCATGACATGCTATGATGATTTTGTAAAAAAAATAAATAATACAATTAATCAAGTGTTTTTCTTGTAGCACATAAATGAAACCCTGAGCTGTGAGGTCAGAGTCAATATCAGACAATATTTGCTGCTTTTACAACATGGGAAACTACCCTGATTAATATCTGCCTCGCTTACTAACGGAGTATTAGATTGTTTTATAGACGTTTTATAGACACTTTCTAGATGTAACCTTTGAGAGTCATAAATGTTTAATTTGACATTTTGAACAATGTATGTCCCTCCTCTCCCTGACTTGTAAACCATAATGAAAGCTTTTACGTGTAACAATTCATATTACGTCGTTTGAGTTTTAAAAAATAGATTATTCAGCCGACTTATTCATGCAGTGATTAGAAAGGTGATCCTGTCTGACGTTATTAATATTTATAGCAACCATAATGTCATATGTGATGTTTACAGTAAAAAACATCTGCCGTTTTGGTTTATTTAGATTCTTATTTTTTATCGGAGGTCTACTTGTATATCGTATCTTATCGATACAATCCATGATCAATAGTCAAGTATACTAAGGCATCAGACGCTACTATACTGCGCTCACAACCAACCTTAATGCGCGTAAAAAAACCGTGTGAGTGACAGGTCTAACAGCCAATCAGATCACGGCCACACGAAGCTCTTTAAAGCCTCTACTAATGGTCTTTGTCTGAAGGCGGGGAACTGTGGGTCTGTTTGGCTGTTATTTAGTAACAAACAGAAGGTTACGAGTTATTTTCTTCTGGACTATATGATCGTCTGACTGGCTTCACGTAAATGGACGCGATATGGACTATGTCGCCAGTCGAACCGGGTGATCTCCGCTTGCTTTCGAGGACATCCTTTCGTAATTCGCAGAATTGGGGTTGATCTGAACGACACCTCGCGGCGTTAGGTCCCGATGCTGGACAGATAGCTGCATCATCATGTTGCTTCCTACTCCACTTAGCGAAACAAATCACAAGTTACGCCAGGCGTCGAGTCGATCCGCTCCGGAGGCCAGCCCCGACACACGCCTCACCGGGAAGGACGTCGAAGCGCCGTCTTATCGGTTCTAAAGGAGGCGACGAGTCGACGCGGCGCCGCTCTGATCGCAAACGTTACTTTGTATCTTCTGATCTCAAACGTTACTTTGTATCTTCTGATCTCAAACGTTACTTTGTATCTTCTGATCTCAAACGTTACTTTGTATCTTCTCGCTCGTCGACGCGGAGCTCCTTCATGTGTACACTCGGCCGGTCTCTCCTTAACATACTAGTGATATGCCTGCGATACAAACACACGTTAAAACACGTCCTGTAGTGGGGAGACCATGTGTTCTGGAGCCAAAAGGACAACATTAAGGATGCGTTGATGCGTGGTTTATGGACGTGGTTGGATCGTTGATGTGGTAGGAAGTGAGAGGATCGCCACGAACTGTTCGATGCATGACCATGGGGTGTGTACGTGAGGATGCTGATGAATCCGTTTAAAATCATACCCAGGTCCAACAACATTAATTACGTGGACAGGCGCAATTCCGGTGATGATTCTCACTTAGGACAATGCTTAAATGTGTTAACATGATGCACTCACAGCCACCCGCTGGGCATTCTTTTAAAGTTTGATCCTTTATTGTCAGTCTTAAGTGGGACCTCCGTTCTCAAGCCTCTGTCACGGTATCCACGTGGACTTTATGGGGAGCCCCCGGTGAACACCGGCTCTGCTCGATTGTTGTTTGTTTTAGGCGGTAGGCCTTCGACACCGGATAGAGTGCATACAGACAACAACCGAGCTCATTAAAATGGCTGGCGATTGCACCTACAGCACGCACTACGGGAATACGGAGACGTTTTGTCCGTCATCGAACGGAGGCAACGACTCCGTGGGTAACTTCAAAGGGCGTGGACCGCTGCCCCACTCGCCCAACTTTGAGGTGATCGACGGGCTCCTCTACCGTAAGAAACTGGAACGAGGCTTCATCAACTACCGGGAGGTGCTGACCGAAGACCGGCGACACGAAGCAATATCGACGTTCCACCGGAGGCGGCCCGGCGTGCGTCACCTGTCCTTTGAAGAAACGTACAAATGCGTGGCGGAGAACTACTGGTGGGACGGTGAGGGACACCCGCGCCTGTTCGTCATCACAAGTGTTGTAGATGCGGTTGAAATGTGACATGACGGATCTCTGCCTCGTGATGATGTCGGCTGGGAGATATGAATCATCAACGAGTGTCGTATTATGTAGTATTTGTGTGGCGTTTTTCTATTGTCTTGCCTCGTTTGTTTACAGGCTAAGATACTGTTGAAATCTGACATAACTGGTTTCTTTCTCACGATGCTCTCTCTGTTGTTGAAGAGTTCAATAGTAGAGTGGAATAGTAGATATAATAGTAGAATAGAGTGTCAATAGTAGTTATGTAGGCTATGGTGGTCATCTGTTCTTTAACTGGAGATGATGAAGTGACTGTATGGACACGTCCTTTCAAATAGAAAGCCAAAGATACAGTTTGTTGATGATGACCAATGCTTCCCTTCTCATGATGCTGGTTCTCCCTGCAGGCATGTACTTCCACATAAGGAGCCATGTCATGGGCTGTCCAGAGTGCCAGCGCACAAACAAATCTGAGGTAGGTGCCTGCTGGGTCCCACAGGACAAGACCACAGAGACCAGATGAGCTAGGCGGCCCTTCTCTGACTACGTACGCCACACAGACCCAAACCCGGCCATGACTTGCTCTATCTTCAAAAGAATGTTTCCTTCGGACGTCCCTCCACAATATTCCGTGGTGTCAAGTTTGTAGTTTCAGTAGACATGTTGTAACATGAAGGTGTGTATGTCGCCCATACACACGTTTGTCATTTCACAAAAATATAACATAACACTGCCAAACTATAAATGAATAGGTGTATTAACGGGGCAAAATGGTTTCTTTTTGTCCACTGTAGCGTGGACGATATGGCGTCAAGGAGTGCAGAATACCTGATTAAGAGAATCATCCCAACAGTTGAACATGGGGTAGAAAGATACATTTACATTTAGAGCATTTGGCAGATGCTTTTATCCAAAGAGAAAGTAACAAATTTGTCGAGAAGATACAGAGATACAGTACTTCAATCTAAGCCTGTGACCAACCTGCTGGCATGTTGCAACGTCAGGCGTTCAACAATGCAAGGAGACAATAAATCACTTATAAAATGAATTCCCTGCCAATCTTTATTTAGTTATGCTTCTGTTTTGAGGTAATGTGCTGTAGGGCTGTACAATGAATCAAAATGGCCGAGCCCAATATCAAAATCACAAACACATTTCTTTGATAAGGCTGAACTGTGTGAATGGCACTGGATAACTCCTGTGCTGTAGAGAGAGCCCTGGCTAACAATAGTTTTCCTCCAGATGTAAGAAAACATGTTTGTTTGGTACAGACCCCAACAAATGTTACGTCATAATAGTTTAAAACATTTTAAAATTGTGACGCAAAAATGATCATTCCCTCTAATAGTGAATCATATCGCAATGGCAATATTCAATTGTCTCTGTCCCTGTCTATCCCTCTGTCTGTCTTCCTCTCTCTGTCTCTGTCCCTGTCTATCTCTCTGTCTCTGTCCCTGTCTATCCCTCTGTCTGTCTTCCTCTCTCTGTCTCTGTCCCTATCTATCTCTCTGTCTCTGTCTATCTCTGTCCGTGAACCAGCGTGGCGGGGGAAGGGTAACGAAGACGATGACGTCGCACAGCGGCGAGGTTCTGAGGCGGCTGCAGAGCCAGCGGGAGGCGGGGCTGTTCTGTGACATCACCCTGCGGACGGAAGGCCGGGCCTACTCGGCCCACCGTGCTGTGCTGGCGGCCGTCAGTGAGTACTTCCAGGAGATCTTCACTGAGAAGGACGTGGACGCCAAGGCAGATGTTGACCTCACCGGTGAGGCCCCTCGGAAGTTGATTTCAACCACTAGTGGATTTGTCAATCAAACCGTATGTATAGCACTTCTTGTGCGAAAGAAGGAGAACCATACAATAAAATGTGTTGGTTAGTCTTCTTTTGGTTTTTGTAGCCAAGCGGTGATACATAACTAGCATACTAGCACTCTCCTTGAGTGTGTGTGGCGATGGCTGGTTCAACCTGTGGGCCTTGATTAGTCAATACACCCCAGGTGTGCAGCCTCACCCAGCCCCAGACTAATCAGCCTGACTCGGGCCAGGTGAGGCTGCTTAAACCAGCCACCAACCACACACACACTCCAGTCATGTTCCAACAAAATTCAAACAAAGTCTCACATCACAGTGTGCTTGAATTAAATAAGAAAGTACATATACCATGCCAAACATTATATATATATTGTGTGTGTGTATATATGATGGCGCATGCTGTCTGGTGTCTGTTTAGGGGCCCCTGGTGGGTGTTGGCCCCTTGATGAAAGGACTGGTCCCTCCCCATGTGTTTATGTTCTCTTCCTACGCCTACTCCTTACCCCGGCCCTCTGATGCTCTTGTTTACGCTGGCCGTCTTTCGTCCCACGCTTCTATCTGGATGCCTTTTCACTCATTCAGTCACTCACACACTTCTCACTCACTCCTTTTAACTCGTCAATCCATACTCACTCACTCGCTCGTTAAGTCTCACTCCTATACAACTAATTTAATCATTCCCTCCTTTCACTTATCCACCCCCTTCAATCTCCCTTTAACTCACTCACCCACTCACTCCCTTCTAACTCTCACTCACTTCCTTTAACCCACTCCTTTCTAAATCTCTCTCTTTCTAAGTCTCACTTTGTCCTAATGAAAGTCTGCTGGTGTCTTCCAGGCTTCAGCGAGGAGAGCTTGCTGTCACTGCTGGACTTCTCCTACTCTTCCACGCTGTGCGTCCGGCGGGAGAACCTGCACGAGGTCAGCGCCATGGCGCGCCACCTGGGCATGTGGCCCGCCCTGGAGGCCTGCTCCGCCCTGCTGAGGGAACAGCAGCAGACCCTTACACCTGCCCTGAGGTGCTCCAGGACGGCCGGGGACTTCTCGCCCGCGGGCCCCGGTTCCCGTCCCTGTGAGCTCCAGGCCGATCGGAAGAGGAAGAAGTTCTCCTCGCCATTGGCAGAGGAGCTGATCGTGGACGGCTTCAACCTGGCACTGGATCCTAGTCCCCGACGCGTGTCGGCGCGTACCGACCCCAGGCTGAGACCCCAGGGCACCCCTCCGCAGAACGGAGCCCTCCACAGCCCCACCCACACCAGAATGAAGCTCATGGACTTCAAATCCCCTTCCTTTAAGAAGGCCCTGGCCGCCACACCTCCACGCTACACAGCAACGCAGTCTGGAAGTCGTACCCCGCCGTCGTTCCACTCACCGCACACCCGCCTCCTCCGCTCCACCCCCGGGGCGGCCCAGGAGGTCCAGAGGCTGCTCCCGAGACCGGAGAGTCCTCGCAGGTACAAGAAGTCCCCCACTGTCCCGTCTAGACCGCCCTCCACACCCAGGAGACGGTCCGGCGGCGTGGTCAGCCCCGCCCGGGTGAAGCAGAAGCCGGCCGCGGTTGACGAGGACGAGGAGGACTACGACCGAGCGCAGGAGAAGTACAGGCTCATGAACGTCCTGGGGCTCCAGAGGACCGCCCTTCTGCCCAGGCCGGAGGATCTGATTGGCTGGAGGCAAAAGAAGCGGCTACGGAAGCTGAAGGCCAACAATTACTCGCTGACCAAGCGGAGGAAACCCCGGCCAGATGGCCTGGAGCTGTCGTTCGGGCGCCTGCCCCTGTCACTGCCCCTCTGCAACCCCGTGAACACCCGCTTCCTGAAGCAGGTCGTCAAGGCGGAGCCAGAGGACCGGCTCATCGACACCGAGAGGGTCCGGGTCAAGAGGCCGACGCGCACCCCGCGGTGTACCCCTCCCAGCGACCGCAGCATGAGGAGCAGAGGCGCGGCGCCCGCCCCGCTGCAG
>OMKP01088686.1:0-16254 GCA_900302375.1 Bathygadus melanobranchus | reverse complement strand
TGATGTTGGGATTGCAGCACAGTTGATCGTCCAGCACCACGCCGAGGTTCCTCGCAGTCGGTGAAGGAGACACTGTAACATTCTCGATGGAGACAAGTAGGTCCATGTGGGGGCAGTCTTTCCCCGGTATGAGGAGCAGCTCAGTCTTGTCGAGGTTGAGCTTGAGGTGATGCGCAGTTGTCCATTTGCTAATGTTTGCCAGACATTGCGAAATGCGTGTTGCGACTTGTCGGAGGGGGGGAAAGAAAGGAATAGTTGGGTGTCGTCTGCGTAGCAGTGGTAGGAGAAGCCGTGGGTTGAGATTACAGAGCCTAGAGATCTAGTGTAGAGGGAGAATAGAAGAGGTCCTAGGACTGATCCTTGGGGGACTCCGGTGTCAAGAGAGCAGGGTCTGGACAAGGAGCCGTTCCATGTGACCTGATACGTGCGGTCCGTCAGGTAGGAGGTAAACCATGACAGTGCAGATCCCGCAATGCCGAGTTCGGCGAGGGTGGAGAGGAGGATCTGATGGTTCACAGTGTCGAAAGCGGCAGAGAGGTCAAGTAAGAGAAGTACTGATGAGAGGGATGAGGCTCTGGCGGCATGGAGGGACTCTGTCACCGCGATAATTGTTTGACCTAAATAATGTTGTTGATCATCCTCGTGAGGATGACTTTGAATTTGTATGTATAATTGTATGTGGGAGAGTGTTCATCTCAGGAATGCATGACAGAGGGGCCTGGAAGATTACCCTGTCTCAAAGGATGTATGGTTGAACTCATCAGGTGGTACGGCTACACAATGTAGAGTTGGTTATGGTGTAGTGATATCATTATCCATGATGTATGTGACATCATCAGACAAGTTAGAACAAAGAATCATATTAGGCAATTATCAATAAGCCAAGTGTTTGGTTGTACATATGTGAATATAAAATGAATAATGGTAAATAGATTGCATTTATATAGCATTTTATCCAAAACGCTTTACATTGCCTCACATTCACCCATTCATTCACGGTGTCATAGCGGTGTCAACCATGCAAGGTAACAACCAGCTCGTCAGGAGCAGTTAGGGTTAGTTGTCTTGCTCAGGGACACCTCAACACTTAGCTAGGTGGTGCAGGGGATCGAACCAGCGACCTTCGGTTTGCCAGACAACCTTTCTACCTCCTGAGCTACTGCCAATGCCGAATAATGCATGTAATTTTGTATTTAACTTTACACAAACAGATAAAGCAGGAGGGAAAACTTTTTGAGAGGCTTAACATCGACCGGAAGTTTGGAAAACTAATTTCGGCCATCATTCAGAAGTCATGGCCAAAGGAAGGTCAAGAAAAAGATCACGAAGAAGAAATTGTTCAACACCTCCTCTCTTGGACAGCTGCCAAAGATGTATTTAAACTACATGGTATGTTCACAAAACAAGACATCAAATGTACAGTTCACTTAAATTAGTTTGGAGGGCGGTGTAAGTAGGTCATTAAGACATGTCTGGTTGGGATTTACATTAATATATCGTCTTTACAGGTGCAGATGAGAAGCTGATTGAGAAGCTCTCATTAGAGGCTAGAGAGAAGATTGTGATAGCGATATCCTCCTTCACAGCCATCACCGATCAGCTAGTCAATGGAAGCATTAAGATCAACCTGCTGAAGTTCATCTTGGAAAGAAAAGATGCCTTCTTAGCATTGCTGGAAATCGGTAATTGGTATATCATATTTAACGAACATGAAATCTGTGTAATTTATTAATTTCACATTGAACATTTTGAAATGACAAAAACTCCAGCCAGTGATATGTTTTGAAGAATATCAAGAATTGTTTTACAGACAACAAATTGTTAAAACGTGTTACAGACAAAAATGTTACAGACAAAGATTTGTTAAAACATGTGATTGGACATTTACAGATTGTCTCGCTGAAAGTCCTCTCTATCAGGATTATGAGAGAATGCGCACGTTGTTGAGGCATAGAGAGTATGAGATGAGAGCTGTGTACTATGAAAAGGATCTGGTGGATGCTGTTGTGAAAATGAGCCACAAACTAGAAGAACATATGACGGGTATGTTTATAATTTTCTTTTATTTTGTATCAATTTAAATTTCTGTTTATTTCACCACCGCCAATTCACTAATACCCCACTAACTAACAATTAAACATGTTTAATCCGAATAACAGTTGATGTTCGTACCTTGGAAGCAAGACAACAGATCACCATTGAGACCATGAGCCTAAACTGTTTCATGGACGTTCACACATTCGACCAACATTCTCCTCTAAGTGCTGGTGTGGTAACCTTCTATGATCTTGACGAAGACATCAGAGCAATGGCTGTGGACCTGCACACCTTCAAAGACAGCTACTTGTTCAAAGTTTGCTGGGAAATGCAGGCAAATACATTTTTGAACATAAATGAGGAAGCTGTTGTTACTGATATAGTAGCCACACTGGACATGATCTGTAATGACATATTCCAGCCCTGCTATGATGAGTACGAAAAAATCTATGATGGCCTGAAGGATGGCAGCATAACGCTTGGGGTGGTTGACACACTCTTCAAAGATTACACTGGAAAGTACAACGAACTTGCACAGGACTTTGACATAATGTGTAAAGTGGACGATTCAAATGACAAACAATGGATTCAGCAGAGGGCTCTGCAGATTCAGCAGTACCACGAACTCCATCTTGCCGTGGCCTCGGCTCAAGTGATCATGAATGTCAAGGAGACGCTGTGTCTTCAAGGTGACTTCAATGTCCTGCAGACATTGCTGGAAGTTGTAAGTCACTGAACTTCTGAACTCAAACCCTTTTTTAAAAAGATGCATCTTCTTCAGCATCCACACAAAAAGTCTGTCTTATAAAAAGCCAAATAAAATAATAACAATTACACTAATAACAACAATAATAATAAGATCATCACCTTTATAAACATCTTGAATTCAACTCTATTTGACTATTTTACATTGTTATTCTCGTCAGACACATGAAGACTTTAAGGAAGAACCCCTCAGTCGTATTGACAAAAACTTGAATCAGGCCCAGATGGTTCTTGTGGATATCGATTCCCCGCGCATACACTGTCTACAACAGTTGGGACTAAGGAGACAATTCGTCCATTGGGTAAAAGAAGCCCTTGAAGGTAATAGTTATTGATGATCACAGATGATATTGAGAGTATTTTCTAATGTTCTAACATTCATGAGGGCTGATCAAGCAAACCCCTGCACTTGATAAAACAACTGTTAATTTTGTGTAGACATTAATGAGCTGAAGGTGTTTGTTGACCTGGCCTCCATCTCCGCTGGAGAAAATGACTTGGATGTGGATCGCGTTGCTTGCTTCCACGATGCAGTCCTTGGCTACTCGCCAATGCTGTACGACCTCAAGAAGGACTCAGGTTTCCAAACCTTCAAGGATGTGCTGAAGAAACTCTGGAGGGCTCTGGAGAATGACAGTGACTTGCCCAAGAAACTGGTAGGATAAGATCATCGCTGCTATAGGTTGGATTTAAATATTTTAAAAAGCCTTCATGCATGCTGTTTTGTGTTTCAGCGTGACAGCGCTCGTCATTTGGAATGGCTTAAGACTGTGAAGGAGAGTCATGGCTCCGTGGAACTCTCTTCTCTCTCTTTCGCGTCCTCCATCAACGCCAAGGGCACATATGTGATCAGTGCACATAATGTAAAGAAGGTAAATAACTCATTCTGTAGTTAATGCTGACCTTAATGCAGCCTTAGAATTTGTCTGCAATTTGTATGTGTGCTGTTATTAGTACAAAATATTTATACAGTATCTACTACAACCAGAAAGTCATGTTTTGTGTTTTCAAGTGTTGAAATCACCATTACTTTTCCTTTAAAAAATGCAATTCTGAATTGATCATCTTTTTTTTAAATTGAAGTTGTGTCTCGACACGGCCTTGAAACTGAAAATTCCTGAGGACCACGATGAGGGTCAGGAAATGCGCTGGTACACACTTGAAGACCTACGGGAGCTCCAGAACAAACTCATGCTCATGTCTGGGAAAGGAGATCAGGGCCAGAATGAGGTGGACCACTTTGCAGAGGCAGGTTTACATGTTCTTGCCTTGTCTGTGCACGTGCTTGCACAGATAGAGGCAATACATTTGCAAATAGTTTGTGAAAGTAATGCAGTAAAAAAGGGCAGGTTTATAGGAAACTACTATCACCACTATCATTATTATTATTGTTATTATTACTATTATTATTATTATTATTATTATTACTGCTACTACTAAACTTTTTTTCTCTTCTCAGGTCTTTGCCAATGTTCAAAGACTAGCTGAAGCTTTCATTGCTTTGTACACAGCTGGGAACCCTCTATTCAGAAGCTGGGAAGCTTACATAAATTGCAGCTTAAGTAATGAAGGACCCAGTATCGAAATGGACTTCAACCTTGACAATATGCCCGGTGTTATTGTTGTGGATGGTGAAGTAGACATTCAGCTTCCAGAGTTGTGCAAGAAAATTGAGAAGTGCCTCAATTATTGGATGGACTTTGTGGACAAACAGAGATCCAAACATTACTACCTAAACTATTACACAGCAGAACAGATTGTATACCTGTGCAGTAAGCTATCTCAGCAAAATGTGGATGATTTGGAGGTTGAGGTTTTAATGATGCTCTCTTTTGTCAAGCCAAATTGTACAGCAACAGATTTAAGAGAGGTCTGGCATGCACTCCAGTACAAAATCCTCACCAACCAAGAAGAACAAAACCAAGACATTGAATTTCATACATTTCTTGAAGTGCCAGAACATTTGTTGGGTGATTCTTCTTACTCAGGTGACTGGGTTCTTGTGGAACAGACAAATTGTTTCCAAAAATTAGATTCACTCTGGAATGGTTACATGAAGGACATGAATCATTTTCTTCCACATATTCTTGATATAAAAGGCCTCGGAAAACTATTGGAAGAACTGGCCAACAAGCCAAATAAAAGTGGGAAACCATTCATAACAAGAGAGATGCCAAAAGGCCTCGCTACTGGAAATCCCAACCTCATTGTTTGCTCACAGGAAGAGGTCTTCACCTCTTGCATCTCCATCTACATGAGCAATGAAAATGAAGAACTGCCCACTTATGACGAAGTGTTGCTATGCAACTCCTCAACATCTTATGAACAAGTGGAGCTTTTTCTTAGACGTTGTCTCACCGTTGGTTACAGCGGACAAAAGATCTACACTCTGCTTTACGGTGACCTTCTGACCTACGATGTGAGCTCCAAAGTAGAGAGTTTCTTCCAGCGAATGAAAATGCAGAGCAGGGAAGACTACAGACTTGTAGTTGTCTGCAGTTCTGAGCGGGAACATGCATATATTCCATCAGCATTCAGTCAATACCGTTTGCACATGGTTCCTCAGGAGCAACCGGCCAGGATTCAGAGTTACTTGAGCAGACACTATATTGTCCCAACTGATCAGTGTAGCGCTGCAGCTGTGTTTAAAGACCGACTCTGTGTTGGAGTTGTGTCATCGGAAAGAGCCGGCGTTGGTGAGTACATGTGTATTAAAAAAAATCATATCTGACAATCATTTTTCTGACACTATAATATCTAGCATCTTTTCTTTTACTTCAGGTAAATCACTCTATATAAAGAGACTACATGGCAAACTGAAGCAGTCGAGCAAAAAGCCATCAGTGTTAAAATGCATTCGCTTGATTGAACCAAAGGTGGATGAGAATGCCATCCTTCAGTCTCTGCTGGAAAGCACCAAGAAAAGACAATTGACAATTTTCCATTTGGATGTCACATCATCAGTAAGGAGCATTTTGCTAAATATACTTAATACTAATGTATTACATTTAATGAATTATCCCCTTTTTTAATGGCTTAATCGTATGATCTTTGGAAAGGTCCGGAAAGGCCTTCACGACTTTCTTTTTAAATTGCTGATCCTTCGTTATCTGATGGACTCTGAGGGAATGATGTGGAAGTGCTGCAACAAGCAGTTGTATCTCATTGAAATCTTGAAATCAACATTGAATCATCCCAGAAATGTTTCACAGCAGGTAATATTTGAAAAGTGCTACATACATTTTCCTTGCTATTTCCATTGCTATTATGTTGGTGTGATACAGTTTAGTCTCACGTGTACTTTTTCTTTTTAATTTCTAGAGCCAAACTATGAACAGCTCATTCATAGATTGCTTGCCAAATATTTTCTGTCGACCACCTAAAGAAGTGTTAATGCTGGAGATGAAGAAGAACGAGTGTTCTGCCCTTGTCAACCTTGATGAGCCACTGATGGATGATGAAGAATTCAGGAGTGAAGCCTTCCAAAGGCCATACCAGTACCTCACACAATTCTATAACCGCAGAGATCTTGACAGCTTCAAATACAATGCTGTTGAAGGGTCACATGTGGAGTGTCTTCAAATGATCCTCATGTACTGTGGCATCATGGACCCCTCATGGGCAGAGCTAAGAAACTTTGCCTGGTTCCTCAACCTCCAGCTAAAAGACTGTGAGACATCTGTTTTTTGCGATGTAGATTTAGTTGGTGACACTCTAAAGGGATTCAAGAGCTTTGTCGTTGACTTCATGATTCTAATGGCTAAAGACTTTGCCACACCATCACTCAGCATTTCTGACCAGAGTCCTGGAAGCCTGCAGTTTGACCTGAGTGGCCTGCGTGATGAGGATTTGGCACCTTTTCTGATCAGGAAGAGATGGGAGTCAGAACCACACCCATACATCTTCTTCAACAATGACCATGAATCCATGACCTTCATTGGCTTCCATCTTCAGCCAAATGGAGGAAACTTTGTGGATGCCATCGACCCCTCTTCCAGGAGGATAATAAGAAAAGACATCATGACAAGGGAGCTGTATGAAGTCCTAAAGTTACAGAAAGTTCCGTTCGACATCGACTTTGATCAACTACCAAGAGCGGAAAAAATAGAGAGAATCTGCAATGTCTTGGGAATCCAGTGGCCGTGTGATCCTGACGAAACATATGAGCTCACAACTGACAACATCCTCAAGATGTTGGCGATCCACATGCGATTGAGGTGTGGCATCCCTGTCATTATTATGGGTGAGACAGGTTGTGGTAAGACGAGGCTCATCAAATATCTGTGTGAATTGCAAAGAGGTGGAGTGGCTACAGAGAACATGAAGCTGGTCAAAGTGCATGGAGGAACAAGTTCAGAGATAATCTACAACAAAGTCAGAGAAGCAGAAGCAATTTCTTTGATGAACAAAGAAAACTATGGCTTTGATTCTGTCCTGTTCTTTGATGAGGCAAACACAACAGAGGCTATCTGCAGCATCAAGGAGATCATTTGTGACCATACAGTGAAAGGTGAACATCTGACACTTGACTGTGGATTGCAAATAGTAGCAGCATGCAACCCTTACCGAAAACACACGGATGAAATGATTACAAAATTAGAGTCAGCTGGCCTTGGTTATCGGGTTCGAGCTGCAGAGACTGATGAAAAGCTTGGTTCCATTCCTCTCCGCCAATTAGTATACAGAGTTCAGGCATTGCCACCAAGCATGATTCCTCTGGTGTGGGATTTTGGACAACTGAATGATGACACAGAGAAAATGTACATTCAACAGATTGTGCAGAGAGTAGTTGGACTCAAAGCAATCAACGTATCATACATCAAGATAATCACAGATGTCCTTGCAGCCTCTCAGAGGTACATGCGGAAAAGAAAAGATGAGTGCAGCTTTGTCAGCCTGCGGGATGTGGAGCGCTGCATGCAAGCATTCATGTGGTTCTACGAGAACCATGTCATGTTCTTCACGGAACTCGAACAATTTGAGGCTGCCAAGAATGAAGCACGCCAGAAAGACAAAAAGAATCGAGACCCTGTGCTCTGGTCACTGATCCTAGCCTCAGGAGTCTGCTACCATGCCTGCTTGGAAAACAAAGACAAATACAGACAGAACATCTGTAAAGATCTGTGTACCCCAGAGTTTACCCCATTGAGAGTAATGCAGGAAATCTCACTTATGCAGGATCTACTTTTGAGTGGAGTGCCTATGGGTGAAACAATTGCAAAAAACAGTGCACTCAAAGAGAATGTCTTCATGATGGTCCTATGCATTGAACTTAGGATTCCCCTTTTTCTGGTTGGAAAACCTGGAAGTTCAAAATCTCTTTCTAAAACACTTGTGGCAGATGCAATGCAAGGCCAAGCTGCTCATAGTGAACTCTACAAAAAGTTGAAACAAATACATTTGGTGTCCTTCCAATGTAGCCCTCATTCAACCCCAGAGGGCATCATTAACACATTCAAGCAATGTGGCCGTTTCCAAGAAGGCAAGAACCTGGAGGAGTACATTTCTGTTGTGGTATTGGATGAAATAGGGTTGGCCGAAGACTCTCCTAAAATGCCACTGAAAACACTTCATCCTCTGCTAGAGGAGGGTTGCATTGATGATGAACCACTGCCGCACAAGAAAGTTGGCTTTATCGGCATCTCCAACTGGGCTCTAGACCCTGCAAAGATGAACAGAGGCATCTTTGTTTCCCGTGGCGACCCTGATAAAAAAGAGCTAATTGAGAGCGCTAAAGGCATATGCTCATCCAATGCAGTGCTTTTGGAGGAGGTGAGAGATCTCTTCCAGCCCTTTGCCTGTGCTTACTTGAATATCTGCCAAAATCAAGGAAAGGGCTTCTTTGGCCTTCGTGACTACTACAGCTTGGTCAAGATTATTTTTGCAATGACCAAAAGTACTAAAAAAAAGCCCAGTAAGGAGAAAATTGTTGAAGCAGTGCTGAGGAACTTCAGTGGCAAAGACAACGTCAATGCACTCACTGTTTTCTCAGATATGCTTCACATTAATCCCAATGTTGAGAGCATTAATGTGACTGACCTTGTGAGACAGAACATTCTGGCTATCGGACAGGAGGAAGATTGCAGATACTTGCTGGTTCTTACTAAGAATTATGCTGCCCTGCAGATCTTGCAGCAAACTTTCTTCTCAGAAAACAAACAGCCTGAAATAATATTTGGCTCCAGCTTCCCAAAAGATCAAGAGTATACCCAAATATGTCGCAACATCAACCGAGTGAAGATCTGCATGGAAACGGGGCAGACTGTTATCCTCCTGAACTTGCAGAACCTTTACGAAAGTCTTTATGATGCTCTCAACCAGTACTATGTCTACCTCGGAGGACAAAAATATGTAGACCTTGGATTAGGAACCCATCGTGTCAAATGCAGGGTGCATAATGACTTCAGACTCATCGTCATTGAGGAAAAAGAGGTTGTCTACAAGGAGTTCCCAATACCTCTCATCAACAGGCTGGAGAAGCACTACTTGGATATCCACACTGTCCTCAAGAAGGAGCAGAAGAGTACTGTAAGGAAGTTGGAAAGATGGGTGGAGCAGTTTGTTTCTCGCAGTGAACAACACACAATGCTGCCTCAGATGTACAAATACCAAGCGCCAGATGTCTTCATTGGCTACCATTCAGACACATGTGCTTCAGTGATTCTTCAAGTGATGGAAAGGAACAGGCACGAAATGGAAACATCTGAGGCAGACATACTGCAAGCGTCTAAACTGGTGCTGCTGAACTGCGCCACACCAGACTCAATTGTGCGTCTGGATTGCACAAGTCTCCCCAAAGTAGAAAGTGAACAACTGTGTAAGGTCTACTTTGAAGAGCAGAGTAGCAGTTGTTTGGCTGACTTCATCCTTGCTCACATGAACCAGGATACCCATTGGCATGCCTCCTTCACAGAGGTAATATTAAAGTTGTTGTATAATTGCAGTATTTATTCTAATGCAAAGTAATCTATGTACATTTTTGCTAATTGCATGTTTCATTTGCGTTTGCAGGTGACTACATTCTCCAGGCTCCTTACAGCCTCAGACTTGGAACAGCTGGAGCGGTTGCTCCATAACGTGGAACTGCTGTCCCTCCAGCAGTTTGACACAGAGATGTCTTTTCTCAAGAAGATCCGGTTTGTATTGATATTCACCGTTATTCTTCTTTTACATGTCTTTGGGGGAGGATTTAGTGACCATCAGACCTTCTTCATGCTTTCTGATGATTTAATTCAGAATTGTATGATCTGTATTGTGTGGTCAATTTAGGCTTTTCTTCACAACTCAAAATGGAGGAAACAATGGCTCTGGCAGCAAGATCCTTATTATTCAGAGTGACTTTGATGAAATCTCTCACAGTGCAAATCTTATTGCATCTGCAAAGTAGGTTGAGTCTATATTTCATTATTATTATTATTATTATTATTATTATAAATTATCAGTATTTAAACTAGCATAATTTTGGACTAAGCAATTTTGCTGATCATCACCAGGTATTCTTCCATGAATGAAATCAACAAGATCAAACAAGATAGAGAACAAGATGTGGAGAACAAGATGTTTGTCTACTTTATCACCAAACTGCCAAGGATGGAAGGGGGGACTTCTTACATTGGCTTTCATGGAGGTGAAGGAGTTACAAAACTTTTGATTCACTATTATAGCATTTAAGACACACCCTAGTTTGAGCCGTTTCATTCTTCACAGGGCCATGGAAATCGGTTCACATCGATGACCTACGCAAATCTAAGGATATCGCGTCAGATATCAAGGCTTTGCGAAATCTGACAATCAGTCAACTCTTTGACGAAAACACAACTCAACCCAAAGGTAAAAATGGGTTCACCTTTCGCCATTTCACCATTTGTGAAAAGTATTGCATGACATGTTTTGTTTGTTTACAGCCATGAAGCAGGATGATATTTATTCTGATGGATCACAACACTGCACAGAAGTTGAAAACCAAGTTGTAAGTACATATTCTATGTACAAATGTATTCAGGGGCAGGGCACACATGCCCTAAAATATTGCCCAGGCCCAATTTCCTGTGTGTTATTCCCACCCCCCTCTTTTAACTCCTGTTTTTCATTCATCTGCCTTCCTTCCTGCCTACCTGCTATAGGACTGGGATTGCGTTCTGGACACCACAGCTCTGGTACGCAGTTGTGTGCAGAGTGCAGTGGGCATGCTTAGGGACCAGGTGGAGAGTGGCTCCCGCAGCACTAGAAGAGTTGAAATTTTACTGACCCTCCTCAGTGACAAGGAGGACTTCAGAGGTAATACCAACACTGCAGCCTATTTAGATTCCGACTTCTGCGCTAACGCTAACTGATAATAATTTCGATGAATGTTTCAGGTGAATTTCTTAGGACTGTGAAGAGGCGCCTTCACTCCTTGTTGTTGACCCAGGATGGCAGCACTTTTTCATTGATCAAAAGCAACTGGGTGATAAAGGAAGCCTCCAATATTGATGCCCTGCAGGAAGGAGGAACATTCAGGTCAGTCAATGTGTATTTGTCTTTTATCACTCAATTTCACTTCAAGGGCTTTGAAGGCCCAGATTCATTTGGAATTAAAGTTAGTACCACTTAAACATTGAACACACGTGTTGTGGTTTTGTTTAGTGAATGAACACTGTATAATGGTATACACTACACTACAGTTTGGAAACAAGGAGATAACATCTGCTTTTAACACAGCCTTTGTAACCTGTTGGGCCTTTACAGGCACACACTATGGAAGCGTGTCCAGGCTGTAGTCATTCCCTACCTAGCCCAGCTGGTTTCTGTTATTGACCGAGATCAAAATCTGGACATTCTGCTCGACATCAACTGTAAAGAGCCTCTCAAGATGTTGTGGCTTGACATCTTTGGCACAGAGCTGTTGGATGTGCCATCCCTGATGACTGATCTGAAGTAGGTTGTCCCAGTCGTGCAAAGTAATCAATGTTTGCATATTGTTTATACCTTGTCTTGGTATATCAACCTCTTCATCCTTAGAGGACCCGTATGTAATCCATCCCCCTCCCAAAAGCAAATATGTCTTAAGGCATTTAAGCACATGAGAAAACATCACGTGACACGTCTAGCATAAACATTGTTAGCTAAATGAAATGCAATTCCAACCCCAAACAAAATAATAAGCATGTAACAACAACTTATGTTCAACTTGCAGCTGAGACTCCCCTGATTTGAACAGTCCAAACCATATCACTCTGTGACCAAAACTCGTGCACCCTTGAACTAAACCAACCATAAAGAAATAAGTCACTTCTTTGAGTTACAAGTTGTTGTTTTTATCAAAATCACAAGTAATCAAAATTAGTTTTATCGCATAAAACCACCGTAAACAAATAATCCAGTGTCTGTGCACCATTTTGAAACCTGACATGGTGTTTACAATCATGGCTCCAGTCGAATAGTCTTTTTTTGCTTAGGAAGGTTCTTAAATGACATGGAAGTATCTAAGTGGCAGCCATGATTAGAGCCGGTTGAACTCTCTAAATGCTAAGGAAAGGTGCTTCCTTTTTTATCTCCTTTAGCATAGGGTACACTGGACCACCACATAGTGCCGTCCCACAATTCCTTGCGGCAGCAACATTTAAACCGACGCACCTTTCGGCCATTCATGAAAACAAACAATCAACATTTTCTTTTGGTGCCAAGATTACATATTCTAGCTCTTGTAGATGTGAATACATACTCTATTCACTTTGGCTGTGTTGTTTTTGGCAAAAGCCTGACAAAGAGGCCTAGGGATGATGAGGTTAAGGGAAAATACTGTGTGCGTGTGTATGTATGTATTTTGCATTATCTGCTGTCTCTGTCACAGCTCTGCGACAAGAACCATCCTCGTACAAAACTGCTTTGCTCTAGACAAGAACATGAGCTGCAGCATGCCCTTCAGTTGGAAGATAAAGGAATACCTGGAGAAGCTGTGGGTTTATGCTCTTCAGCACGAGGGTAAGATCATGCAGCATGCAAAATCTTTATGTTCATTGTTGAGGCGGATGGGTTAGTCTTCACAAATTAATCTTGAATTACCTGGGTCTTCGTTGATAGGCCATATGCAGAGTCAGTTTGACGAGTTATTTTGCAAGACTCCCCTCGGTCGATCCATCGCGAAAGCAAACCTGGAGATGCGGTCTGAGATTTTCCAGCGATACCTCCAGGACTTCATTTCCATGACGATGAATGTTACATCTCAGGAAACCCTTCAGGTTGTCTGTTCGGTTAATCTTGAAATCCCTTGTCATGGCTACATTTTAATTATGAGTATTTGAATGTTCGCAGTGCTTGGAATATTTTAACACTGCTCTTCTATCTGCTTATTTAGCTCCTTTGCAGCGCATTAAACTGCTGTGTCAATGAGATGCAGTCAGAGAGAATGGAGACGAATAAGGAGGGGACCTCTCTTCCCTGGATCCATACTGCATACCACAAGTTTAAGAACAGAATACAGAACTTCTCCAGAATGGTCAACCTTGAGCCTGGGATTACCCAGATCCTCCTGAGAAACCAGCATGCCCAGGAAGGGGTAGAGCTGGTACGTCAATTGTACTTATTGCACTAATTGGTTTCATGAAGATTTATTATAACATATGGACCCTTGTAATTGGACTTCCGGGTGTTGGTTTGATCAGTTTCTTCCCTGCTCCAAGGTGCTTGATGTCTATGCTGCAATTGCTTGTTTTGAGTTGTTGGAGCCAACGCAACTGGAAACCGACGTCCAGAGGCAAGCCTGGCTGAAGCAGGTGAAAAAGCTCCAGGTTCCCATTGAGTTGATATGCTCTCAAGACAGTGTGAGGCACTACGGAGACAAGAGCAAGACGATGGCCCACAGAGTCCAGTAAGTGTGACTTGATGCTCTAATTAGGATGTATTTAGGATTGAATCCATTTTAACTTTCTATATCGTAGCCTGGTATGGAAGCCTTGTTAAAGCAATATCTCTGGGGCAAGTCAGGGCCAGCAAATGGATATTTATAACAAGCAGGTCCTTAGGATGGCTCATGATCTGATCAGAGATCATGAGCCTTCCTAAGGAAGCAGAAGGAGTTTGATCTCCTGCCTTCTGGATACCGTTTCAGGGTGCCTGCAGAAACAAGGTCTCCTTTGTTTCTGTGGCTATTGATAGGCTTAACAGGAAATAGCCCACATACATTTAATGGCTTTAGATTGGTTCACTCTGCTTTCAGTTCTATAAAGTGTTGCACAGTATCTGTACCTCTGACGGGGATGGGTTCTTAATGTCTTATTGTTGTTGTGTTTTTGATGTGCTCATTTGTATTGCTTGTGTTTTCATCTTAAAACTCTGGGTGCAAACTAAATTTCCCCTAGCAATGAAGATTGAAGTTAAACTTGATCCGTGACATATTTGAATAGTTACAATAGGTTGTGTTAATGTGGGATGGTGGTCTTGACAGAGGTTCTACTTCATCATGTCGTTTTGTTTAGGACTGGGTGGAACCGCATTTTTATCATGTCTCTGTTTGTGGAGCACATGTTGCTGGGAGACGAGGAGATGGAGAGGAATCTGAAGCCTCTGGTTCTGGACCACATGAGAGCTCTTGGTCAGGTTAGTGTCCTCTGAACATACAGACATTCCTTTTTCCCCCTTTTTTAATAAGATCATGTCATGCCTTTTGAATTTCCATTTGGCAACACACATTATCGTTGTTCTTTTTTCAAGATCCTTGAAAAGAATTCAGACCTCAAAATGCAGCAGTCGTTTGAGGGCGTGATTGGTGTACTCAAAGCCTGCAAAGATCAAGTGGTTCAGCGCATCTTCAGGTATGGGCTCATCTTGCACCTTCTTAGCCTGTATTCATGTCTAGTATTGTTCTAGGCCCCGGGATCTGAGACACTTCATGTCTGCTCTCTCAGGTTTGGCCTCCAGCTGTGCCCTGTGTGTCAGACGGACCCTCAAGACCCCCTCTGCCTGCCATGTCACCACATCTATTGTGTGGCCTGCATCAAACAGTGGCTGGCCCCTGGTCAGATGTACTGTCCCTTCTGCATGCAGCCTGTTCCTGACGACTTCTCCACAGTGCCTTCTAAGGAAATGAGGTACGAATCAGTTTAGCAAACATATAAGAGCTTTACCTACCCCATATGTTGGACATTGTTTCCTCTATCTGTGAACTCTTAATAGTGCCTCATGCTACAAATGGACTGCTCTGTAATTCTTCTGTTTAGGATTCAATTCAATCAACACGCCAAGTTCAGGAAGCAGTGCAATGCTTTCTTCATAGACCTGGTGTCCACCATGTGCTTCAGGGACAACATCCCGCCCTGTCCTGCTATCATTGTCCATCTGCTGTCATTCCTCATGATGGAGGTCAAACCCCTGGCCATATTACAAGGTAACCCAGGGCCAACTGTGACTGATCTAATATGTGGGGGGCTGGATACTATAGTGTCCGGGTGTTTCTGCGTTCTTCCTTAATTAGAGACTAACTGTGACTAAGGGCTGTATAAAATACAATTGACTTGACTTGACTAGGAAAGGTTCTGGGTTCAATTCCTTATGTACCTGTAGACATCCTTGTGCAAGTTGACTAACCCCTACCTGCTCCGGAATCCACTGGGATGAGAAAACCACTGCTTTTTCCATTTTCATTTGATGATTTGATGATGTAATTTTGCCCAGGGGATCGGCACATTTTGACAAAGGTCCTCTCACCCTTCGACGACTCTGTGGACAAAAACCCAGTGGTACGGTCCGTTGTGCTCAAACTGTTGCTGAAGTACAGGTGAGTCGAGGGGGAGTAGGAGTCAGGATCAATCAGATTCATCTGAACATTGTTTAACATCTTTTAACGGTTCTGTAGCTTTGATGAGGTGAAAGAGTTTCTGCAGCAGCATCTGACGGAGGTGGAGCAGAACAAGCTCTTGGAAGAGACGGATAAAACAGAACTCTACTCAATGTACATTAACTGCCTGGAGGTACGGATTAATTTTAAATGTTTCACCTTGGTTTTCATGGTATTTGTTTGTTTGTGTATTTTAAACATTGGTGAATACGATTTGCTGTATTAACACAATAAGATGCACTTTATAACCACCATATGATTCACTATATTAACACAATAAGATTCACTTTATAACCACAATATGATTCACTATATTAATACAATACGATTAACTGTATAACCACCATATGATTCACTATATTAGGAGGGGGGAAAAGAAAGGAATAGTTGGGTGTCGTCCGCGTAGCAGTGGTAGGAGAAGCTGTGGGTTGTGATTACAGAGCCTAGAGATCTAGTGTATAGGGAGAACAGAAGAGGTCCCAGGACTGAGCCTTGGGGGACTCCGGTGTCAAGAGGGCAGGGTCTGGACAATGAGCCGTTCCATGTGACCTGGTACGTGCGGTCTGTCAGGTAGGAAGTAAACCAGGACAGTGCAGATCCCGCAAAGCCGAGTTCAGCGAGGGTGGAGAGGAGGATCT
>OMKP01088683.1:0-10356 GCA_900302375.1 Bathygadus melanobranchus | reverse complement strand
TCCGTAATGGCGACCTACGGCCGCATAGCTTCTACCTCCCTTTAGCATGTCCAAAAGTTTAACTTTTTCTGCGATAGTTAGCATCTTCCTCTGCCTTTTGGGCGCGTCCGCAAGTGCCTTTGTCGGTGCAGAACGTTTTGTCGACATTATGGGTTTTGGAGAAAATTTGCAAACTTAAATGTGCCAAGCTGTATTACGTATATTAAAATACCGTAACGTTATTGACACACAGGTAGAGAAGAAGCGCTGAGACTGTTTAGCCAATCAGGACGCAGAACACAATGCACTGTGAAAAAAACTGCACAAAAAAATCCGCGAAGCAGCGAGGCCGTGAAAGGTGAACCGCGTTATAGCGAGGGTTCACTGTACACGTTAAGTTGGTTTGTCGAGGGACTAATCAAATTTGACTGATCAAGTTTTCAAATGTATGCACGATTCATTAACCTTTGGCGAGCTACTTGGAAAGGGGTCACTGGTAGGTCGCGGGCGACGTGTTGGAGACCCCTGGTTTAGATAATGTCAACGAACCGCTCGATGTGGTGCTGTCCAAAACGACTGTATTCCAAGGCACATTGTTTTTTCCTCTGTTAGGCCACTCTTAGTTACACACTTAAGTGTGTTAAGCCCCTAACCCTAACCCTATTTAGATAACAGTGCTCCGTGATGGCTCGCAGCACAAACCCACCGGAGATTAAGCAAAGATTCAGATTTATTTATGTCACTACAGCATAATCATGTTTCCCAGGCTAGGCCAATGCAATATGGCAATATGTAGGACAGTCCCATTAATGTTTACACTAAGACTACATTGATGTTTCTGCTTTGCATTTTGTTTGTGTACTGCTCTACTCACATTCTCTCCTCCTGGGCAGCCGTTGACTTCTTTCCTTCTGTTTGGGGGACCCGGCAGCCCTGTAGTCCGGGGACCTTCTCCGGACAGGTACCACAGCGAGGCAGCGTCTGCGGAACGACCGGAGGGCCGGTTGTTGTGGTTCTTGCGGGCGGTATCGTACGCTTCATTGCCGCGTCGGCCTTGTTTTCTTTAAGCACTCGCCCTTTCTCCCCCAAATGTGTCCCTGGTCCACAGGCGGACCCGCTACCACCTCTGGGCCGGCCATGCTGGCTCTTTGCACCTGTGGACGCCCCGAAACCAACCGTGGCTTGTCGTGTGCTACCTGACTTTTTGTCTTCAGGTCTCTCGTCAGCCGTTGTCTTCGCTGGCTTGCCCTGCAAAGTCCCACCTGCTTTTCCTACTCGCAGGCTCGGATTCGACCTGCCAGTCGCCGTCGCAGCTCTGGCCGAGGGCTGAGTTTCTTTACCTGCGGCAGAGGGCCGACCCGGCCGCAGCGGTTTGGTTGAGACCGGCTTGGCGCGGCCATGGCTAAGAGGTGGGTTCCGGGAGTCGGTGCTGGCGGCCCGTGCTGCAGCGGACCCGTATTGGAAGGGCTTGTGTAGTGCAGTGTTCAGATTCACTTTTGGAGCCGATGGGGCACTGGTTGACCGTACTCTGTTTGTGTTGGATGCCGTAGTGGCCGCAGTAATTGTGGAATTAACTCTGGCGTCGGCAGGAAATGTTCCTTTTTTAGTTTGTACAATGGGACCCAGACTCCCACCGACACAGGGCGCTGTAATGGAACTTGATATCCTGTGAGGGTGTGTGATTGTCTGTGGTGCAGAGGATGGGCCTGACTTTACTCTGCTTGGGCGAACAGCGGGTTTCGCTAACGTCCCAGATTTCTGGAACTGCTTTTGGGGTTGATTGGTTGCGCCGAGTCTTGCTTGCAGGGATGCGACCGAGGGATATGCCCTCTTAGACGATGGGTTTCCGCTTCGTGATGGAGGCCGGGTCAGAGCGGCGGGTGCAACTGGACAGTTGACTCTCTGTGATGCAGATAAGATGCCACCTTTCGGGAAAGTCTGTTTACTGTGTACTTTACCAGGGGCTTGTAAGACATATTTAGCTGCCTTCACTTTATTGGTCACTTGGTGCTTCATAAAAGAGGTCGGAGGCTTGTTCTCTTTGCCGTTGGCTGGCTGTGAATGTGAGAAACAAATGTGGGAGTAAAGGGAGTTAACGCGCCACACCAACAAAATGTATTTCAACCGAAACCATCTCAGAAGGATAGAAAATGTCAGAAAGGGGGAGCCACACATTGTTTACTTCCGTGCGTGCAAATGGAGGCCATGGAGGATTGTTTAACGGTGTGTGTGTGTGTGTGTGTGTGTGTGTGTGTGTAAGGGTGTGTAAGGGTGTGCTGCGTGCTGTTTGAAGGCTGAAGTTTGTGGCAGCACAACACAAGTGTACCAAGTCTCCTCCACAAGAGGATCAGTGTGTGAGATCTGAAAGGGATTTGGGGGATCTGAAAGTCATAGTAACTGTGGCAACAAACCATTGGACTAAAGAATCTCTTGTCTGGCCAAAGCTCAAACTATCTATCTTCAGTGTTAAGCTTTAAGGACTCTGTTGTTTACATGAGCTATCCGTCATGACTTATTATTCACAATTGTAATTATGATTAGTATAATACACATGAAACATTACCTCCAGGACAGACACGGTAGACTTCTTCCCCAGGTAGTCATTGCGCAGGTAAGGCCTAAGAGAAGAACGGGTTAATGAAAGTGATGACCATTTTGATGAATACCAAGTAGATACCAAGTAACATGATGGACGTTACATTACAAGTTTTGCTTACTTTGGATTGGGTGGCTTTAACTTCCCTTTCGCTGCCAAGTACTCGGTCAGCTTTTGTTTCAGCAGTTCTACAAAGAGGAGAGCGTCAGAGGGAAGAGTCTTAGCAAGTCAGGTTTTTCGAACAGCGAGTGAGAAGTTGCAATGCCAGCATAGTAGTGTCATCGTATTGTACTGTACTGCTCTGCTCTGGGTACCCGGCAAACACATCACCACATGTGTAGCGCAACGCATGCGTAACACGTTTTCATACGTTGTTGATACTGCTGCGAATTTAAACACGCGTTTAAATCCACTTTTGGTGTCGCCTCGTCGGTTTTTACCGACACCTCCGTGGTTGTTTACGTCCGTGATTTGAGCTCAGCACTCTGGCTGTATTGGTTGACACAAGAAGTGGACTTACAATGCGGGTGTGGCGGGGTATCAACAAAGTATCCGTGCGTTTTTAACGAGGACACATGCGTGAGAACTGCGGATACTTGGAAATAACACTTTCCTCATTGAAAGGTGCTGTGACCCGTCCGTCCGCCATGGTAAACACTGTTCACATTCACTTTTATTGAAGCAAACACACGCAGGTAAGCAGGTGTAGCACACATAAAGACAATGTACACAAGCACCGGGGACGACGGAGCGACTGAATACAGGCGAGACACCACAACCGGCCGTTAGCTAGCATGACAACGGGATACACGAATACACACTAGCATTAGCCGCGTACGGTTGTCGACGTGTTTTGCTTAGCTACCTTTTCTGCGAAGTGTGGAATCTGTCCCCCCTTCGTCCATGATTAAAGAGATCTATTTTATTGTCTTTTTTGTTTGAGCCCGTTATCAGCTTCTTTAACAGCAACGCAGGGTCTAGTGTAGTTCAAAAGCCCGCACTGTTCGTCTTGATCACATCCGGTTTAAAATCGTTCCACCATTCTGATTGGTTGGTTTGAATATTCGAAGGCCCCATTCAACAGACCTGATTGGATAGTTGAACCTATAAATACAGATGGTATTGTACGGGCGCTATATTATAATATAAATACATATAATACATTAATATTATTATTTAAAATACTGTTGCTGGTACCATAAAACATCCAAAGGAAAAGCATACGAGTCATACTGATACATATTTTATTCGTGCAAAAACCGTGTTAGTAAGCATTTAATACATAATGCCAAATGCTCTAAATGTAAATGTAAATGTAATAATTACAGAAAACACATACATAAATATTAATTATTAATATAAATATTAATAATAACTAATTAAATACATTTCACACATTTAAATCATTATAGTAGTTACTGTACTAGGTTTAATATTGGACACATTGTGAACTCAAGCGTATTGGACACACGCTTGAATTCGACGTCCCCATCCGACGATATGACTTTGATTAAGCCACTACACTCCTCAAGTTACTGTACTCTGAAAAATGTTTTCATACATCTGTGCATCCAGTTGACAATTATCAAAATAGGACTGCATTACGATTTTTTTTGGTCCAAAAATGAACTCTTTCAGTAAACCAAATGGCCATCAAATACTTAATGGCCATTGATTACATTAAAAAAGTGTATACATATGATTTGACATAATAAATATATAAAACCTTGTAAAAGTCTGGCAGCGGCTGGCAGTCTACATTACTGTACTCAGTACATACACGCTCAAAAAAACCCAAATATGTTTACTGCTTATAGGCGTTACGGCCAATAAATACATTCCATCCAATCCAGTGGTTCCTATAACATCTCTATGCGTTGTAATACAAAGGCAAGAGACGTTAGGAACTCTAACTCTAACGGATTGTGAAGGTCTGGTAGCGGCTAGCCGTCTGCTGACACACGTCTACGGGCAAGTTGTTCTCCGGGGCAGTGCTGATGTACCAACCAGGATACCGGGCGGACATAAGGGAGCTTGCGCTGAGCCCTGTGATGTTGCGGTAGAACAGGAAGCGCGCCGTGTCACTGTCCTTGCTGATGCGTCTCAGCTCCTCCTTGTCCTGCACTTCCTACCAGAAGAACCAGAAGTGGTTAACATTTCAGTTATTTGTCAAATCAAATTAATATTTAAAATGGTAAATGGACTGCATTTATATAGCGCTTTACATTTGCCTCACATTCACCCATTCACACACCGACGGCGGTGTCAACCATGCAAGGCGACAACCAGCTCGTCTTGCTCAGGGACACCTCGACAATTAACCTCGACCTTCCGGTTGCCAGACAACCGCTCTACCCCCTGAGCTACTGTCGCCCTATTGAAATTAAATGATTAATATTTAATATTTAATTAATTATTATTTCATTGAATGTTCTCACAGTGAGCCTCACAGTGAGTAGGCGTATCTATAAGCCTAGTAAGCACACGTAGTGGTAGGCCTACTGACTGTGTTCACAACTTTCCTATTGCAATCCCATAAATACAATCAAAGCATTCACTCTTTCAAACTCCAACTCCAACACCATACTGTGATCATGGATACGGCTGTAAATCTAAATGTAATCGAATAATGTTCAACAACATTGTTATTATTATTATTATTATTATTATTATGAGACCACAATCCATTTATACACACACACACACACACACACACACACACGCACACAAGCTCAACTCTGACAGCACCCATGTGTATTGATCTATGCAGGCTGGTGGATGGTCTTACCTCTATGGTCAGTTTGGGTCTGTCTGTTTTCTGTGAGCATGACAGGAATAATCTGGTGCCCCTGATACCCAGGGTGACCGGCTGGGCATTAGCGCTGGGGACGGGGTCCAAGTAGGTCGACATGCTCAAACCCACTGATGAAGAAGACGAGTCAGACAGAGGAAGACAGAAGATAAGTTCAGCTGTCACTCGTTTGACAATAACACTTCATGGCTTCACGTCCATCCCATTCACTCATCATCACAACTCCTAAAGAAAGACTCAGGCTAGACTGGTTTGCCGGTATGGTCAGAGCTTTCTCAATCTAAGCTATCTAAGCAAATATCTCATTGACTATTTCTACTATTTTGTCATTTAGAAGACACTTTTCATTCACTCTTCATCCCTCATAACCGTCCCTGGGAGGATCCCTCCCCCCAGGGATCCTCCCAGGGACTCTGCCTTCCTTCTCAAGGTTTCTTTCTTAATAATGGCCAGGGTCAGGGGGTGTCATAAATATATGACCTGTAAAAATAATCAAAGTTACTTGACTTTACTTTCATTCAAAGTTACTTAAAGTCAATGTATTTTTAAATACATGACATTAAGGAGCAGGTAGGGGATGGGAAAAATGCACAAATGGGGATTAAACCCAGAATCCTTCGGTTTGGAGTCAAACACCCCTAACCATGACTATCCTGCCCCAACATATGTTGTATAATATATGTTGTATAATATATGTTGTATAATATATATATACATACACAGACACACAAATGCACATCAAATATACGTAGCATGTGATGCCTGAGGCTGGGGGTACCTTCGCGGTCCATGCTGCCACCCTGCAGCCGGATGGCGTGCAGCTCCATAGTTTCCTCTACCAGGACAAGGGCCCTCTTCTGGCTGTCCCTCATGTGGCACTCCTCTGGCGGCTCCATCTGGGAGAAGTCCCTCGGTGGCACTGACTCCGTCAGCTCCAGCACCAGTTGTTCTGATGGGAACATTTACATTTATTTACATTTACGGCATTGCTATCCAAAGCGACTTACAATAGGTACATTTGTCGAAAGAGGGAACCATCTACATATCGCTGACGGTGCCAAATAGACTAGCTCAACTACTAGCTCAGGCAGTGAACGTCGTTCAGTCTTTGTGTTGAGTCAAGACCCGTGTGTAACACAAAACATTTGTATTGACCATGTGATAGAAAAACGGAAAAAAGTGTGTGTGTGTGTTTCTGTTTGTGTGTGTATATGTGTGTGCCAGCTTACCTTCCATTGCAGTCTCTAACAGCATGTTGAGCAGGTCCTCGTCTCTGAACTCAGAGCTCAGGACCCTCTCTGAATGGCTGTGCTTTAAGCGGTCAATGGCGATGACCAGGTTGGCCACGTGCCTCATGGTCAGAGGGTGATGGGCGATCTCCAGGTCCATGCCCTGGGGCATCCTGCTGCTCCAACGCTCACTTGAGGAGGTTATCTATTGCCGAGTAGAACACAACGGTAAGACATTTGTTTCAGCGTGCGGAACAATACAATAAAGTACAAGACAATAAAGAAGAAGTCCTGCAGTGAGCCTCTTCAACTGAAGGTACAAATCACCTCAGATATGTGCATGGTTTGCACAACTCACAGTTTTCAGTGTCTCTTGGTGTCTATGTGTAATGTGCTTGCTTACATGTTGAAAGATGTGTGGACAATAAAGTTGTCTTGTATTGCACTGTACTGTCTGTGTCTGCTGGTGTTTTTGGTGGCAGTTGCGGTGCAGGTGATGCTGTGCTGAGAGAAACTCACCTTCATGCTGCTGCATTCACATTGAAAATCCATGTCTTCGCAGTAGTGGGATAGCTAGCCAAGAGAAAATCAACACTTTTACCAACCAAACACATGCAGAGATGGGCACAAATACACTGAAAGGTATCTAGATACAAATGACAAATACATCCTCACTAAATGACAAATTCCTTGTTTGAGAAAATGTATTTAATTAAAGTAGATGTAATTTGTATTTTAAAATGCATAAAGTGAGCTGCCATTAACAGTCGATGCCACTGAGCTCAGCAGGTTATGTTAGCTATTCATGTTTGTGGAAGATTAGCTATCCGATTTGATGCTGAGCTCTTGCCAATGACATGTCTGACCCTTTTCCCCCCAGTGTATTACTGCAGAGTTATTACATTTACATTATGTTAGTAGGTAATCTTGCTCCAGCAACATGATCAGACTTTAGATATTGTACTCAGTGAGCTAGCTAGCTAGAATTCACACCCCCAGAGTGGCGACAAGTATCGACACAACCCCATGACATGCACCAAGTCATGTGAGACATACCCAACTCAAAACTGCAAAGCATACGCATTATATAAATACATGATTTCCTCATTTCATTGTCAGACACTAATAACGTCATTTAAGTATTTTCAAATACAAAAATGCTATGGATCTATGTATTTGGATAGAAATGACAACCGCTTTTTTTCACTCTTATCAAATACAAATGACAGAATACCCAAACGTAATTAAAATATGTATTCCAAATACATGTAATTGAAATAATCTCATCTAATAATTGAAAACACATGCATGTTTTGAGAAGAATAAAATGATAACAATTGACTAAATATATCAATTGGGATCTAAAAATAAATAAATAAAAATAACAATTCATAATAGATTGTAATAATAAAATAATGCAAAATGATAGTGCCAAAATAACTCTCATTTACCTGTGACAGATTGTTGATTGACGGCACACAAGAAGTGTCTTTATGGTTTGTACTCACTCCAAAACAGTGGAAATAGTTTTCTGTCAGTACTGCAAATTGGGCTTAAATACCCACCGGCAGCAGCAAAAGGAATTCCCCCGAGAGACACAGGAAGTGGGTGGGCCAGGATCATGACAATTAATGATGTATGTGATGTGGAAATCATGTACACACACATCTGAAGACACAATGGGCAGGTGAAGTTTTGTAGCAAAAAAAAAAAGGTAAAAAATGGACTGCATTTATATAGCGTTTCACATTTGCCTCACATTCACCCATTCATACACCGATGGCGGTGTCAACCATGCAAGGTAACAATCAGCTCGTCGGGAGCAGTTAGGGTTAGGTGTCTTACTCAGGGACACCTCGACAATTAGCTAGGCGGAGCCGGGGATCGAACCAGCGACCTTCCGGTTGACCGGACAATCGCTGCTACCCCCTGAGCTACTGTCGCCCCTGTAGCCCCTGTAGCACCTAGACAGCTAGACAGAGGCTCACCTTTATATGACCTTAATCTCAGGTGTACCAGCATATATCTCCAAAACATGTACACCTTCAGCCAATCCTATTTTAAAGACCACCTGCACTGGAAGCTGTGTTATAAAATTAATAAAGGAACTGTGTTTATGATCAATGTAGTTGAATAATTTATTCTGATTATTTTGTTATTTTAACTGTTATGTCCAGTTTTAATATTGACATTTACATTTAGGGCATTTGGCAGACAAGGGCATTCATCCAAAGCGACTTACAAAAAGTAAATCAAAAAGTAAAAAAGTAATAAACAGAAACGTAACGTACTGTTTTTAGGACCAGTATAATGCGTTACATTAACGCCCCCCTGTCACAGTGGGAACACTTGCACATTTTTTTGTTGTTTTTGTTGTACTGTAAATTGTAAAGTGTATTGTAAATACCTGCAATTTTTACTCTCTTTTTATCACCTCATCACATCGTTTCTTGTTCTTGTATTTATTGTTTATTGTTGCACCGACTGACCAGGCCAAATTCCTTGTAATGTGAAAATTACTTGGCAATAAATCCTTTTCTGATAAATCCTTTTCTGAAAATGATTAGTCATACTTTGTAACATTTTCTATTAGTTACACATTATGGTCACCTACAAGATAATGATGGATTCTACTATTACTTCATCAAAACATATCTGTGATGTTGAGACCTGGTAATCTAGTGTGGTTTTTTTTTTCGTCAAGAGAAATTCCAACAACCCAAGCAACTATTTGTTGTAACCCAGCTTGTATGAGGTTGCGTAAGAGTGGCTTAGTCTTTGGTTTCTTCACTTCCTGCTTTAGGGTGATGTCAGAGCTGAGTCATTAACAACAACAATTTAAAAGATGATGTTTACAGCGCAAGGTCTACATGAGTATCTAGTAGCTAGATGTTTAACCTCAAAGTGCAGGAAATCCTGGGTATTCTATGGTTGCCAGAAACCCCATTAGCCAAGACTGTTGTGTCATGTCATAGCAAGAATGCAATCAAACATCCACTGTCCTATGTTCCAGTGTTGTAGTACTCGAGACCGGTCCAACCAAAGATATTTTGAACAGTCTGGTTCATGGTGAACAGTCTGGTTCAAGATGAGCAATCAGCAGTCGTGAAATTTGCGTTCTTAAATCACAAAACTTTTATTTGGAGCAAAAGTTCAAAAAAGAAACAGCGCAGAACGCAAATTCTGTAATACAGTGATTTCTGAGACGTCTGGCGCCACATCAAATTTCGACCTCCAGGTATTTTGACAGCCTACAAGAGTCTATATGAATTTATTCGTTTTAACTCCCTGTAAGGAAGCTGGAGATCTAGAATATTAAGGGACAGTGGCGTTTTTATATATAAAACATTGGTGTGGCAGCCACCAACCACTTAGGCTACATACCAGGCAAACTACAGTAGTCAAAATGACAGTAATCCCACTTGCTACTGGTGCGTTTTTAACAGTCAACAAACAAACTCCCGCTGCTCTCATGCTTTATAATCCTCTCAGAAAGATGTTTCAAATCCTTGAAACCCGTCCTCGACCAAGGACCGTCTCCCCCAAATAACATACACGGTAAACAGAAGAGTGCCTTCTTGTCTACGCTAGCTGTTAGCCATTTTTTTTCAAAAACCACTCCACATTAAACCCGCGGTTGTGTTTTCCAGTTTGGGCGATGATTATATCGCGTGGCCGGTGGGCACCGAGGCGCTTAACCTCCAATTTCTCACCCAGAGTAAGGGTGTCAAAAGTGTGCT
>OMKP01088680.1:0-15220 GCA_900302375.1 Bathygadus melanobranchus | reverse complement strand
AATTTTCAAAGTTGAAAACTTTCCATGGGAATATATGGGAATTAACGGGAATATATGGGAATTAACGGGAATATATGGGAATTAACGGGAATATATGGGAATTAACGGGAATATATGGGAATTTTGGGTAATTTATACTACTGTATTTACCTTGCACCTTTACAGACATAAATATAAACATTTTGTAGAAGTAGGCTAGATGAATAGATGAACACTCCTCAATCAGCATGCTAAATCAAACTATAAACTACATTCTCTTGTAACAGAAAACTGGCTAGCAGAAAGTAGAAGAAACTATATAAACACATTTTGATTTAGTATTTGCTAGTTAAACTTAAATACCATAGATGAAATATATTTACCCCAGTAACATCATCAAAACCTACCTGACTGGATGTAGTCCTTGGGCTCATATCCAGTAGTGTGGCCTCAATAGCCCTGCTGTAGCTTCATTGTAGTAGGGGATTTAGGTTTTGATTTCCTTATCGTGGGACAGCCGATTATGTTCCATCAAGTCTTCTTTATTCAAGATTGTGGCGATAGATCTCTGGGCTGGTTGGCTGACATTTCAATGATACGTGGCTGTAGATATGTGTGGGTTCATCTGCGGTGTATACAGACTAAATGCATGAAACTAAACGGCAGTCATTCAGCGCTCTGCGCTATGTGCTAAATATGATGTGTCTTCCTTTATCGATTATCAGAAGGTGGACTTGAAGCTTTGCACTTCTTTGTGGTTTGGTGGCTGGTTTAAGCAGCCTCACCTGGCCCGAGTCTGATTAGTCTGGGTGAGGCTGCACACCTGTGGTGCATTGGCTAATCAATGCACACAGGATAAACCAGTCACCACCACACACACTCAAGAGAGCACTAGCATGCTAGCATGTACCGCCTGCATTCTACAAACTCTGCAATAAACCGGATTATTCAACAGCCTTCCTGTGTCCTATTCTCCAAGAAAAGCCACTTTACGTGGTCATGTTTACACACCGTTCAGGACCATTTCACGTACTGAGCGTTTGCTGAATCTGACATGGCACACTATTAAGTTGTATGTATGCACAAAAGTGTGATCAAGTTAAGAGAAAAATGTGCAAATGGTGACCAGAGGCCTTGGGTGACATGTCCATCTTTCTTACAGTCAATGGCATTTTTCAGGCCCAGGTTTTTGTTAGTTTTTCAGTGAGACATATTGAGTTTGAATAGATCCATGACTGCACATCTACAGGAATGGCCAAATAATAATCATTTGTGTATTAGATTAGGTCATGGTCGGACCTTTTGGACCTCTGTCCAAAAGGTCAGGATTAAGATAAGATAAGATAAAACTTTATTTATCCCGATGGAAATTGTTGCAATTGCAATACAAAGTAGGAAAAGACATAATACAATACAAAATACAGTACAATGTTTCCAGAATAATATAAAATATGAAATTAGATATTTCCAAGGTGCAAACATATATACAATACGAAAACATGTTACCGGTATGATAATATAACTATGCTGTATAATATAAACTGTATAGTATATTGTATAAAATCACTAAGTTGTATAATATAACTGTCATAAATGTTGTACAGTGTCATTGAGGAGGTGCAAGGTCCCCAATGATGCTACAGCAAGATAAATTAAAGTTGAGGTAGTTTCAGTAAAGTTGCCTCGTGCATCGAGGACCTCAGGTGTCTCATCGGTCCATCCCGCACCCTGAGATGGAGGAGTTATAAAGTCTGATGGCCACGGGGAGAAAGGACTTCCTCTGGCGTTCTGTGGTGCATCTTGGTTGTATCAGTCTATTGAGAGTCCGGCTCTAGGATACATCCAACACACACGCTGTTCGGAGAGTGTCATGTTATATATATATATATATATCACGATATAGCATGCACATGGTAAAGCCTATTTTTATTTACTCCTGTGTGAATTAAATACCTGACAAATTAAAAGTACTGAGTATTTCCTAATTTTATTAAGAACTTGACAGTTTTTAAATGAACATAACAGTTTAAAGTGAAACTATAGAGAAAAAAGAAATGTAGGCCTAGCCTACAATATGAAAATTCTAAATGTCAAAGATGAACAGTTTCAAGTATAGCAGCAATTTGGACTGGGAAATATGGACAAAATCAAATATCACAATTTCTGACCAAATACCTCGATATTGATATTGCAACAATATTGTAAGGGTGACATTTTTGATAAATGATTGTCAGTAATGTGGATACAATGACTAAGTGGCTAATGGCAAATAATAATAGTCTGGTGATGTGCTGTAATGCAGCCTTTAAAACCAGGAAAAGACAACACTTTACGATATTACGATAGCCAAACTCTAAGACGATATCTAGTCTCATATCACAATATCGATATCATATCGATGTATTTCCCAGCCCTAGAGTAGCAGGACCATAATAACTACCGCGGCACCAGCAAATCCTGGCCCAGTAAAAGGGCTTAGTCTTAAAGCCTTATCCAGGGGGAGAGGTGTTGCAGCTGCTCTGGTGCCACATCCAGTGTAGAGCTTCAGCTGCTCCCTGCTGCTTCAGCCTACTGTTGTAGACCTGGGAGGAGATGCCTTCCACAGGCTTGGAAGGAGAAACCCATGTGCCAAGGAGCACTGTTGAAGCTATTGGTGTCCATTGGTCCATCCGGAGGCTGGCGTTATAAGGCAGGAAGGTTGTAAGGTGAAGCGACAGGCAAGGTGCTGTGGTCACTCTTAGTTCATTTAGATGTTTCACAGAATGGCCCGTTGATCATTATCTTTAAACTGCATGCAACACAAATATAATTGTATAACATGTAAAAAAAAAGTTAGAACCCACCATTAAACTGAAAAGATCTTGCAAGATATACTGGTAGAAGCAGGTTAGGGCTGATCAGTATACCATTAACAAGCAGTGACTTTCCATCCATCCATCTGAACGTGACAGTAAGTTTACCATTAAATCAGAATATGCTGAAAACCCTTTTGCTATCTCTAGATGCAATGTGGCAAGAACTGTGTTCTAACCCACCAATAACAGTGCACTCGTAATACTCTACGTACGAGTAGAAACAAGCAAAACAAAAGCTAATCAAAGCACCATTCTTCAGATGATGCACATTAAGGCAAGATTAAGCATTATTGATTTATTTTGAACATTGTCTATTATTCTGATGCCTTTTACTTGCACTAGTTCAGTCTGCATAATAACCGTACAGTTTTTACTGGTTTATCAGGATGGGTGAAACAGTTTTCAGTTAAATATTTAATTGGTAGAAGAAGTAATTGATATGGGGCAGTCCTATCCCATGATCAACAGACGATTGTGAGAATGACTTGTGATTGATAGTGTCTGGTAACACGAGAGCGCGTCAGGATCAGCGTCGTGTAACTCTACGTTTGTCTCATGCATTGGACTTTGGGATGGTGGTCATCTGGAAGCATGCTGACCGATGTATCATCATCGTCATGGAAACAGAGCACCTGTTTAGGGTGCTCTGTGGCTCATCGATATGACGTGGCTTGCGATCCTTTGGCAAGGAAGAACAACCCCTGTCTAAAAGATGACATTTTTCGGTTGTTTTAGTCGGTCGGAATTTGGTAGAATGTAGAATTTACGCCCTGTTCGATGTCATCCTCCGCAGCCCTCGTTCTACTCCACAACCTCTGAGCAGCTTCTCCCCAGATCAAATCAACAGTACAGTGTCCACTACAGCCATACACCTACACTAGTGATGAGTAAAATTACACCCCGTGCACTTTTTATGAGGCCCTTTACAAGTTCTCTAAGGCTAAAACTATATAGTGTAAGCTAAGGATTTTCTTCAAAAGATGAACAGTGCAACGAAAGTCATGAAATATAGTCATAATATATACTTGAGATTGCCGGAGCAGGCTGAGGCTGTAGATTTGCTGTGTTTTGCTGCATTAGGGCCTATGTGTGCTGCTGAAACTACAATTGCTTTGTTATTAATAATTGAATTTCATATGAAGGAGATTTGCCGACAACCGTAATTTGAAGATGTTATTTCATCTGAGAATTTGTTGCCAACGTTTTCAGCATGCATGTGAGCACAGCCTATTATCGGTAATGCATTTGGTTTAATGGACCAAACAACACAATGAAAAGTCGGTGTTTGACTTTATAGCATAGTAGGCCTTCGTTATTTAGGTGAAACGTTATAGAACAGAAAACACAGACCGGCTGAAATATTCCAACGGCAAACTAAAGGTGCATTTGCATGTGGACATAAATAACGACTAGGCCCACGATAGACGTAGACAGTAGGCTATAATGACACCCACACATTAGAAACACCGGTCTGCAACCACCTACACCCGTGGTTGTAGTCAGGCCAATTACTCAATCCGCACAACCTACACCTCTCAGGAGGGTGTGTGTGTGTGTGTGTGTGTCTGTGTGTTACGGAGGCAGTTCAAAGTAGTTTTGTCTGTGGTTTTAATTTCCCTTGCTACCTCACCAGTTCCGGCACCCCCTTCCCATCGCTCGCTCACCGAGAGTGCGTTCTCAACATCGGGTCAGAGAGGGATTACCTGCCCCGAGTCAATTAAACGTGTCACAGTGAACGCGTCAATTAAAATGTACGATCTGATGGTCGATCGGGTGTGTTCTCACCGAAGGTGACCTTTGAAAATGGAGAAGCCTTGAAGAGATGCTGCTTTGTTTCACGAGGCAAGTCATGTCTGTTTATCTTTGAGAATAACAAAAAAAACAGACACGTGTGTGTGTGTGTGTGTGTGTGTGTGTGTGTGTGTGTGTCTGAGTAATGGCTGTAACTACATTCCCTGTGCCACTGGAACTAATCCCGTCCATTAGCAGAACTCTGAACAGGGGGATTAGGGCTTTTGGTGTGTGGGATGTCATTCTTTATGGGTAAAAGATAATTTAATGGCTGGGTGTGGCATATATTTACCAGTGGCACTGTAAAAAGGTTGTTGTGCACAATATATAAACGCAGTAAATGCGTTTATTTGGTCCACATGTATGGGGGTTGTGCACTTAGAAACAATCCATACGACCTGCATTTACATTAAGCCTGGATGTGTTGTTTATCTTATCGACTGATATGCTGTTAGTCAATGCAGAGATATAGAATTGAATCCAAATCTGTAAGGGACAAATAAAGAGGTTGGTTGTATTGTCGGCCAATGACTTATTCCCTACAATGTACCACACCCAGAGGCGCCATCTCTATATCTTTCTGGGAATAGATTTATGTAGTATTAAGATGAGAGAAGCCCTTCCTGGTATTCTGAGTTATTCATTTTGTGATTACCCATAATGCATTTGTATGTAACGGCCGTCTCTGATGTTTATGGCTGTGTGCTTGTGAGGTAGTGTTTTGACATTTACCTAAAACTGCCGCCCTAGAGAGTGGCCGATGATGACCAATATATGAAAAGGCAGGCACAGAACAAAATGATCACATAATAAAAGCAATGATATTCAAGTAATAATATCCTCAGACCCTGACAGTGGCGATGGGGTGGGTGATGGGATAGGTCAGGATAATACCTTATTGATCCCAGACGGGGGAAGCAAGTATAGAGCGGGAGCCGTTGCTAGGGGTTGCCACACACGTTAGCCGCATACTGGATGGGTGACATTTTGCTAGCTAGTCTCTGATGTTTGGCGTTGATCTGCAGGGGGCTTGATGGGTGGGTGCATTCATACATAACTCATCTTTGCTTTGCCCAGGAGACGTCCTGCTTGTCAGTTAACGTGATGGCAGTAAGGTGATGTGGTGTGTCGGGGTGTTCTCTGCTGGCACCCCGATAGAATGACAATGTCATGCATATACACCGCTAGACTTGAAAGACTTGTTTTGTGTTTCCCTTTGTTATTTAACATTTACATACTGTAGGCTAGACCTATATTTTATATAGGTATATATGTTTCACTTTACTTGAACTTGTTATGTTCATTTGGCACTAAAGTTCTTAAAATACAAATTAAAAGTACTAATAAAGTACTTTTAATTTGTCAAGTATTTAATTCTCACACGAGTATACAATTATAGGCTTTACCATGTGGTTATTTAATATAGATTATTTATTCAATTACCAGAAAACGTTATTGAGATATTACATTTACATTTACATTTAGAGCATTTGGCAGACGCTTTTATCCCAAGCGACTTACAAAAAAGTAACACATTTGTCGAAAGCCCTAATACATACATACATACATACATACATACATGCATGACATAACATACATAACATACCCAACATACATAACATACATAACATATGAGACATATGTATATGATGTAGTGTTGTGGCGGTACGTCATTATCATATGACATTACTGTGTAATACTCTGTCCTGAGTACAATAAGTCATAAATGTAGCCCGTACTTTTCATCCTTTAGCTTTCAGGGGCTTAACCCTAATACTTCTTCAGATCACTAAAGCATTTTCCATCCGTTACATTTATCGGCGTCTGTTGCCAACGTTGCAGGAGAACATAAAATGAAAACAGTGAGCATTATTTCCTGCGCTGTCCTTCTGTGATGGTCTAAAATCTCCATCCAAGCTGCCCTGCAGTGTGAGTGTGCAAGCTGCCTTTATAAGTAACATTACACTATTCAGTGGTATAAAATGGCAGCGAGGCAGCTGTTAGCATCAGGTGTAAACTGAAAAAACACGAATAACCCGTTCAGACATGGTGCTCCTAACATTTTAGACATTTATGAATTAAATGAAAAATAAGTTTATGAACACAAGGTTTTATTCTGCTGTTCAGTGATTTATTTATGATGTTTTTGCAGTGTGTGTGTGTGTGTATTGGAATGTAATACGGGGTAAAAAGTAACAGCATATAAATCATAAATGAGATGGAGCTATCACTCTTTAAATGATGGCCTTGTACTCACCTTTTAAACACATGCCCTTGAGTGTTGCATCATGCTACTGTGGTTAAGACAGTACCAGGAGTTATTTTTAAAAACTCATTCAGATGATCCTTTTAAATCCATTTAATACACATCCATTATTTCAGCTTTAACTGAAGCTGGGTGGGGGGTTAATAAACTACAGGCAGATCGTGCTTGTAATGTCATTCAGTAAATGGACGCATCACCTGTCATCGTTTCATCTCATGCTCCTATGATCTGTCTGCCACTCTCGGGCTTAACATGTCATCTGTGGTCATGTCGAGAAGCAGAAACAGACAGCAGTCTGTCTGCACGCCACAGTCTGTCCTGTCCTATACCTCACCATTTACAAATACTCATCCTTGTCACACGAATAGCAGGTGATCGTTCAGCGCTGACCCCCTAGGGAACTGCATGTCTCTGGGTAGAGGCGCTCTCTCCTAGGATTCACTGTTTGAGGTCACCTGTGCGCTGCTGTGCTCTGGGAGGATGAGGTGATGGCTGCAGGTGGCATATAGCGAACGGTGCTCATTTTGTCATGAAGAAGACACACTGGGGCCACCATTGACTTGAGGAGACACACTTGACATGAAGATGGGAATGCCCTGGAACACGCAGGTCCAACCCCCACCCCGTTACTTGCAAAATGATCCGAGTAATGCAACGCAGGCTGGTTGAGAGTGAAAACAGATGGTGCAGGAATGCAGATTCTGTTTGCCTTTATAGTGAGCAGCATGACCTCGCCACAACCTAGGAGCTCACCCTTGTGATCTCTTCTTGTGCTGAATATCAAAGTTAAGCCGCACAATCAACCATTTACACATCATCAATATCATGCTCACCAACTGTTTGGCCATTGGTTGGGGGGTAGTGGTGTGTGTCTGTGTCTGTGTCTCAGATGCTGTCCTATACCCGCAGAAATGTCCAACTCCTGGCGATTGAAAGGAAATGTGAATATTAGTTTTTTACCCATAACAGCCATTGTGAGAGTGGGACATTTCTGGTCATTGTTTATGGCCAGAAATGTGCTTAATTATAGTTCTGGAAAACTGAAATTCAGATACAGCCTCTTCTTTCTTCCACATTAGCACTGTGGAAACTCTTATGGGCTCAATCAAATAAAAAGCCTTTTATTTCTGATGCCAGAGCCAGGCGATTTACCAGGAAGAGGACACTCACGACATGTTTTGGTGTCTGCTTCTAAGGATCTCGGGGTAGTGAAATTAAGTGTAATTAAGCTCCGGTTGAATCCACAAAATGTTCCTATTTGTGTGATTGATTTATTGGTCTATTAATTGATCATTTGATGTCTTCGTATCCTTTTATCAAACCACCAAACCATCCCTACTTGTATTTAATGTCATACAAATTCAATAAAAGCTTGTAGTCATGCAAATTGAACAATAAACCAACATGCAACACTGCAACAATAGTGCTTACAGATAGCAAGCTAACCCGATTGTGTCACAATTTACAGTGTATTTATTTATTTGTATTAATGTTATTCTGTATGTTTTTATTTCTGAAGAAGCATATTTGCATTGATTAGTGGTCTGTGGTAGGCCTCTGCTGCTCCCCAGACATAATATGAACAGCCTACAAACCTATTCAATCTAACCTTTACTGTCGGTGCTGGCTGGCAGAGAACATCCCGAGTCGCCAGCGTGCTGCAGTTCCTTCATAGAAACAAATAGGCCTGTATGCTGTTGCTGCTGCAGAGCTCTTCCTGTCGCTGACTTTGTACATTACTCATTTCATATAGCAATCAGCAATCAGCGCTGAAAGACAGCCTTTTGTGGTGATAAGTAGCCTGCAGAATGATATCTGTGATGATGGGAAACAGTGTCCATATGCTGCAAACTAGGGTTGAATAGTGTAGCCAAGCGGCAGCCATGACAGTCTGTTTATGAGTCTAAGGCGGAAGAGACTCGCGTCTAACGGCCTTTAGGTGATTTGCGGGAGGTGGTCGCAGAATCACTATTCTAAGTCTGTGTTTTCATTCTTGTAATACAGAGCCAATACATTTTTAAGGATCTAGGATCTCAGTAGCTAGTTCGTTTTCATATTATGTATTTTACGAGGTCCTGGCTGACAATTGGATTTCATTAGATTAGAAGTTATTAAGGATTGAATATGAATGAGTTTTGCCCATAGACTGGTCCCAGGTGGTTATTCAAGTCGCACCCTCAAGGTGCTAAGCATGGATCTTTCTGGATGGTTTCTGCTTCTGATTTTAACGTATTATCTGAAGGGAAGTAAAGATCTTCAGTGCTCCACGCCCTCATGCCTGCCTTTAGCACAATGGACATGTGTGTGAGGCGTGAACGTCTGAGGAGGATGTGTGTGTATTGTTGTGTGTGTGTTCATGGGTATAATAATAACTGTTCAAATCAATGTTGGCGTTGACACAGCGACTTCGTATCTCGCTAAGCCCTCATGTTAACAATTCCCCAAGGCTGATAGCCATATCCTAAAATGAACCAAAACATGACCATGTGATGTCAACACAAGCAAGGTGGTGGGAGAGTCGGAGGGAATTACATCCGTACTTCAACATTTGAAAATAAATATTGCCAAGAAGCAGTGGTCTGGCACTTTCCTTCTTCTACTTCCTTCCTGTTATATACCGTTCTCTCGATCGTGCTCGGTCTCTGTCTTTCAGACTCTTATCTCTATCTTGACTCTCTCTATGTCTCTATCTCTGTCTCTCTTTCTCTCTGTCTCTCTATCAGCGTCTCTCTTCCTCTATATCGGTCTCTCTCACTCGTCCACGGGGGATGCATTGGCTACTGAAGACGAGTTGATGGCAAACTTGCCAACCGTTCTTAGGCTGGCACCACAGCTCTAGCCAAGCCTGTCCCAGAATAACCACACCTTTATAGATAGCTATATCTATATATGTTAATGCCTTCATGGGTCTAAGATGAGCGATACGTATAGTAGGGATATATCAAACATTTCACAATTCCATTATAAAGTAAAGTAATCAGAGGACAAGCGTCCTTTTATTTGCCACACGGTCGACACTTCAACCACACACACACTGTGAGCGGCGACACACACACACATGTTGCACCATGCGGGACTTGAACCCACAACCTTCTTGCTGTGAGGCAACAGTGCTACGCACTGAGCCATCGTGCCCCTTATATTATTATAGTTAGATGACATATAAGGTAATGAGGACAGGATTGTCTAATGATTAGGGTATTGGACTCCCTTGCGACAGGATCTAGGTTCAAACCCCAATGTGTGCAGGTTTAGGCATCCCTGATCAAGATGCCTAAACCCCACCTGCTCCTTAATGACATGCAGCCCAAAATACACTGCCTAGCTTGGGCTGAGAGTGAAAGTCTTACATATAAATCACCTATTTGTCAAATTCAGTGAGCGTTTCTGTCAGAACTGTATAAAGAGAATGTAATTAATGCATTCATCGAATATAAATAAGGCGTGACCTTACCAGACTGTTCTATAGCTGTTCTATTATTTGAACTAAAGTAACATTACAAAATACTCAGTACTTATCATTTGTCAAGTATTTAATGCACATCGGAGTATACAAAGATATACTTAACCATGTGGTTATTTTATGTAGACTACTTCCAGAAAGCGTGGTATATTTGTATCAAGATATGAATCGACCTATATTGGCATAGTAGGTTTTGGCCACATCAGCCAGCCCTAGGTTAAGCTCTGGCTCAACAGTAGCCCTACAGTGTGGGCCTGCTGCTAGTGTTCCACAGTGTTTCCAGAACACCGTGTCACTAAATCTTAACTGTCCCCCTAAAGCCCCATGAATTACCGCAGAGTTGCGGACATGGGGAAGTTGCTGTAGGGGGATGATGACGCTATTGTTTTCTCTCCAAACGAATGGCTGTTAAGCTCTCTCTCTCTCTCTCGCTCTCGCTCTCGCTCTCTCGCTCTCGCTCTCGCTCTCTTAATCTGCCTCACTGTGTTTCTCAACCCTAAGCTTGTTTACCTCTCGTATGCGGTTACAATCTTGTGTGTGCACGTGCACATGTGTACATCATGGAATGTAAAAGCTCCAAGGTCTTTCTCTCTCTAAGGCTTGCTGTTTATTTCCATTGTGGGTTTTCTTTAGTTAATATATAATAGCTGTAATGTACCTTTTGTTTGTAGATTGTTGAGTGAGAGTGAGAGGAAATATGAGTTGAGTTATAAATAACACTTCAGGTTGATTGAACAGTTCAACGTTTGGGTGTGTCACTTGTGTATATCAGGAACATGGGAATATGTAACCACCCTATAGTACAAGATGCATTCAATGACTCCTGACCACTAGAGGGCAGAAAGCTAGCAATGTTGTCCCTCAGTACTTTTATAATCAGGGCAATTGGCAGATCACTTTCAGTTCAGCAGTAGTGTGTGTGTGTGCGTGCATGCGTTCTGATCTAATCATCAATCATCATTAAAAATGTAGTTGATACACAAGCTGTTATTCTTTGAGATATTGATAAGCTCTTTCATTCAGAGCAAAAAAAAAACAGCCAAACTGATTCAAACAGTACAAAGCTAAATGGATGTATAAAAAGATCAGTTGTCTGCAGATCCCCTTTCACAAAGAGAGACACTTTGTGGGTTTTGAGGATCTGGATGCTTTTAACTGAAAGTGGGTTGGTCTAATCCAGTGGGATGTGAACCACGGACATTACCAAGGATTAGATGGGAACATTACTGTTTGATTGCATTAGAAGTGTATGATAGCTCCATCATGTAGCGTTTTGTTTAGAGTAGAGTTTTGTTGTGAAAATGGAACCAAAAAGAAGAAGTGTAGTGAAATGACTCCCAAGTCTTGGAGTAATTTCAGGGCGCTTCCAGAAACGAAAGCTCTGATGACATTTACATGAAAACAAATGGCAAAATTAAACACATGGCAAGAATGGAAGCAAAGAAGGACACTATTTAACTGTGGATTTTATTGTGTTGCACTACTGAACAATGCGTCTTCTGTGCTGAAGGAACTTTGCGTTGAATAGAGCCATTTGTCTCTGCGTGATTTACATTTTAGTTTTCTTTCTCGTTTTTATTGTGAACTAATAGCCGTCAAGCCTGGCTTAAAGAACCGGATGACTTGGCAAGTTGGTCGCCAGACACATCTGTTCTCATTGTTCCATTGCAGTCCTCACAATTCATGTACGACTAGTCTAAAATAGTGGCATGGTTTGGTATTTGTAACAGTCGTTTCATCAGACAAACAGCCTGTTAACTCTGCTCCTTTTGAAAGCTGCTTATTATGCTGCCTCTCACACAGGCTTCTAGCTGGGCTGTGACCGCAGAAGGCTGTCGTGTCTCTTGTTATGTTCATTGGTTGATGAGACGAAGGCATCTAATAGGTCCTTTTCCCAGAGGTCTTATCACCTGTGTTTGTCCTATGATGATGCCTCTGTGAGAAGGGTGTATTGGCTCTCTACCGTTGGCATAGGACACTAGGTGCAGTAACAGGAATGTACATGAGTCACGATGCTGTACCTGTGCACAATGACTTAAAGGTCGTACCTTGAGGTAATGATTAATGCCAATGATTCACAATGATCGATTGACCCAATCAAATGATTAATGACAACGATTGATCGACATTGTGGTTTAACCCCACAAGATTAGTAACTTCCGATTCCATGTTCATGGTTACTTAGAAGTTAATCATGTACCGACCTATGCAGGAAGCCATCAAACTGTAATGTGCTGCCAAGGTAGTTTCATACATTCACAACTAATGCTCTTCTAAGATCAAGGACTTTGAGAACGTGCAGTATGTCTGATTTGTGTGAAAGCCGTACCAATGATTTACAATGGTGTACTATACTACTACTATACTATACTACTATACTAAGTATTTTATCACCACTAACATGACACCAGAGGTAATTGAAAGATGAAAGCATATATTTAGTGAGCTTGTATCACACTCTACCACCACTGAGAATTCAAGAGAATCCAATCGTTCCTACCCATTTATAGTCCTAACAGAACATGGGCTGAACAGTTTTGGTAATTCCCACTAATCCCCTGCCTAGATTATTGTCCATTTGCACAAGTGGAAGGCGGGAAAGTGAACACATGAATAATGAATGACTGAAAGCTGAACTAATGGCCCACCTCCTGAACTGAACCAAACCAAATTTGGAGAGGAAGGAGGAACGCAAACAAGAATTAATGAATGTGTTTTTGAGAAAAAACAAACGTGGCATTCCTAAAAATAGAGCACAAACGGAGAGGACCAAGCTGAGGACTTCAGCCAGAAGCGTCCCTTTGACTTTCAGACGTTTCAGATTGTCTTCTGCAAGGATTCATGGATTGGGCTTTTCAAGTGTTGATTGGCCACAGCTGGAACACGATGAAAACATGATGGAAGAGGGCATTGGTAAAGAATAATCCTAGCTCCGGAAAGCCAAAGTAAAAAATGGTAAAAATGGACTGCATTTATAGAGCGCTTTTATCCAAAGCTCTTTACATCACCTCACATTCACCCATTCATACACCGACGGTGGTGTCAACCATGCAAGGTAACAACCAGCTGGTCGGGAGCAGTTAGGGTTAGGTGTCTTGCTCAGGGACATCTCGACAATTAGCTAGGCGGAGCCAGGGATCGAACCAGCGACCTTCCGGTTGCCAGACAACCGCTCTACCTCCTGAGCTACTGAAGTCCTCCGATTGTCTGTTCCCCACCCACCTGCACAAGTCAGTTGATTTTACCCATGAGCTCATGGGCTGCGTCTTCATTTTGCGCATGAGCGACTCCAGGTGGTTGACTCCAAGTACTGGAGATGACCTTTGCTCTTCCTCATTGTGCAGGTTCCCACCTCTGCATTCGTTTAATTAGGATCAATTAACCGTAAGCGCTTCATGCTGTGACACAACATTTGAGTAAGATCCACGAACGACAGAATGTACCGCAATGTGATGTTACCAGAAGATATTACCATCCTCAACAAGCTCAAGTCTCGACCCAATTATAGTTAATTGTATATTCTTTACGTCTTGTTGTATTCCCTGCAACTCGTACGATCACGGACTCTGTGGAGGAAGAGACTGAGAGAAGACGTCCCTGTGTTGGTTCTAATGAGCACATGAGACTCCTCCAGCCTCCGCAGTCTGCAGGACGTGTCGTTCCCTGTCACAACACAGCCCGCGCCGTGAGTCACATCCAGTGCCCAGGCCAGCGTCTGATTGGCCAGTCGGTGTGAGTCACGGCAAACAGGAGGTGTGAACGTTGTTTTCGTGCCATCTGAGGTGTCTCCTGTCGTCACTCTGCTGAGAACACAGCACATTCTGAATGTGTGTAGAATTGCTAATAATCTCTCTTGTTTACATTCTGTTAAATTTGGATAAAGCTCTATGAAATCACTGAGCTGTGAAAATGGCTATTACATGCACACATAGATTGTATAGAATGGATACAGGAAAGAATGTGCCCTGAAATATAGATATATACGTTATGGATGAAAATGCCTCTTTTCACATGCCCACGCACTTGGATAAACAGTGCAAGACCAACACATGGCCTACACAAAACTGCCCGTGTGTGTGGCCATCTGACTGTAACTAGATTGTGTGGCAGGTCTTGTTGTCTTGCCGTCTGACGGTGTAACTAGATTGTGTGGCAGGTCTTGTTGTCTTGCCGTCTGACAGTGTAACTAGATTGTGTGGCAGGGCTTGTTGTCTTGCCGTCTGACTGTAACTAGATTGTGTGGCAGGGCTTGTTGTCTTGCCGTCTGACAGTGTAACTAGATTGTGTGGCAGGGCTTGTTGTCTTGCCGTGTGACAGTGTAACTAGATTGTGTGGCAGGGCTTGTTGTCTTGCCGTGTGACAGTGTAACTAGATTGTGTGGCAGGTCTTGTTGTCTTGCCGTGTGACAGTGTAACTAGATTGTGTGGCAGGTCTTGTTGTCTTGCCGTGTGACAGTGTAACTACGTAGATTGTGTGGAGGGACCTTGGGGGACTGTTACAGCATAACAGACCAGCAGCACGTTTCTCTGAGATTAAGCAGGTAATGAGACACCAATCACCATAGCCTCCCACCTCGCATGCCTCCCGCTTTGCTTCACAGGCCCAGGTTCAGCACAGTTCCTCTGCCACCAACAGCATTGACTCGTTTCCTTCTTGGTAGGGTTTTATTGGGTTTTTTGTCTGTAGCACGCAACTGTTGCCACACTCCAGTAAAGTGGCTCTTTCTGTGCTCCTCAGGCACCAAGACGCAAGAATTCGAGTAAAACTGGTTTATTGTAAAGTTGTAGTTGTTTTGCAGGTGGTAGATGCTAACATTTTAGCGCACGCTTGACTGTGTGTGGTGGTGGTTGGTTGTCGAAACCTACT
>OMKP01088674.1:8733-22637 GCA_900302375.1 Bathygadus melanobranchus | reverse complement strand
CTCCACACGCACACACATACATACTTTAGCCACTTTACTATACTGAGCCACTTTACCAGTTCAACTGCTGCTACAAGTACTTTTTGCACTGTCATTGTATATATTGTATTCCACCCCTGTACATTGTACCATACATTTCAAATTCTTGTACATTTTTTATTGATTTTGTTATTTATATTTATATTGTTTTGCTATGTTGAATGCGACGCACCGTGGATGAGAGGGAAACGCAATTTCAGCCCTCTGTATGTCTGTACATATATTGGTTTGACAATAAAGCTGACTTTGACTTTGACTTTGATTTGTTGATCATATCTAGCGTTAGCACTGCGGTTAGTGTTAGCATCGTGGTTAGTGTCGTCATCGTCAGCATAACAGTGAAAGCTAATTCTGTAGCTGCGAATAATATCGCCAAGAGGAAGCATGTAGATTGAAAAGAGTAATGGGCCATGGACTGACCCTTGGGGAACACCAAAGCTTAGGTTGAAGTGCTTCGATTTTGAACCTTCAGAGAACAAATTGTGTTCTATTTGCGAGATAGGACCTAAACCAGTGAAGAGCCGAGCCTTCAATGCCAACATGGTGTTCAAGACGATCGAGAAGAATGCTATGGTCGATTGTGTCGAAGGCAGCACTGAGGTCGAGCAGCACTAGCAGGGAGCTTGCATTGTTGTCCATGGTAAGGAGATGATCGTTTACCACTCTGGTCACAGCTGTTTCAGTGGAATAGAAGGTCCTAAACCAAGACTGAAAGGGTTCAAGTAAGTTGTTCGTCGTCAGGTGATTGATGATTTGGGAAGCTACAATTCTTTCCAGTATTTTAGAAAGGAAAGGAAGGTTAGAGATAGGCCGATAGCTGCTGAGTACTTCAGGGTCTAGCCAGGCCTCTTGAGTAAAGGTTTTATCACAGCTCTCTTAAAAGTAGATGGGACTGTTCCAGTCGACAGGGACAGGTTCATGATGTTGAGCATAGCAGGTCCAACTGTTGGGAGGAGTTCTTTGAGAACCTTGGTGGGGAGAGGATCCAGCATACAGGTAGTGGGTTTAGATGCCTGTGTTAGCTTTGAAGTTCCTCCAGGGAGGTTGTGCTAAACTGCAGGAAAGTAGCTTCAGGAGGGAGATGTGGGGCCACTCTTGTGGAATGGTTAAGATAAGGCGTAGGAAGAGCATCAATGTCCTTTCTAATCGATTCGATTTTGTACTTGAAGAATTCCAAGAAGTCGCTTGCTGAGCGGGAGGAGCCCACTTTCTGAGGTTGTTTCTGCGTGAGACCTTTTACAGTGTCAAAGAGAAACTTCGGGTTGTTTTTGTTAAGGTTTATGACACTAGAGAAATAGGCCTTTCTAGGAGTATTTAATGTGGTTTTGTAGCTGAGCAGGCTGTCATGCCATGCAAGATGAAAGACTTCAAGTTTAGTCGATCGCCATTTGCGTTCAAGTTTTCTGCAGTCTCGTTTGAGGGCGAGAGTGTCTTCATTGAACCGTTGGTCTTTTTGCTTTGTGCTTTTTAACAACAAGAGGAGCAGCAGAGTCGATGGCTGCAGATAAGGCAGTGATAAAATCATTGGTGAGACCTAGCAACAGAGCCCCTAAAGTCAGAGAGAGGAGCAAGTAACAAGGGTAACTTATCTGCTAAGGCTGCAGTAGTTGCAGGGGTGATACGACGGCAGCTATAAGTAGCCTGGCAGTCGTCCCTTGGGCAAGATACCACCACCTGGAAAGTGAGCAGAAAGTGATCAGAGAAGACGGAGTTTCTGCTTGTTGTATTGTGTACTGAGAGCGAAGAACCAGCTAAAATTCCTTGTGTATGGTAAGCATATTAAGCAAATTATGTGATTCTGATTCAATTATTAGATTAGATTAAACTTTGATTCCAATTATATTTCCCCATTTAAAGGTACGATGCTTTAATTTTGAAATTCTTGAATTGTAATTGGGCTGTGGATATGTAGTTTTTGTATATGTATGTATATGTATCTTTGTTATTTAGTTTGTTCTGAAATAGTTTGGCTGTAGTTATTAGTGTATTATTATTATTCATTGTTTTATTTCATTATTCATGTATGTACGTATTTATGTATTAGTGAAAGACTGACTGACTGATTTATTATTGTGAAATCACGTTCACCGGAACGTTACTTCAGTCGTTACACGTAACGTAGCACAACGTAGGGGCTAGTGTGTGACCGTGGTTTTCGAAGTGGAGATCGGCTTGACTGCAGTTGCGTGTCCGTTTTCCCTTCATTGCACATTGTTAGCTTGTTCAGACAGTGCAAAGGGGTTGTAATTGGAATGAACGGGCGCCTGAATTAGTAGGCGTCAATCGCCAGGACATATAGGCTATTAATAACACACGCAGTGTTGACATAGAAAGTAACGACACGTAATAAAGTATAATCAGGAAAGCGATAGAAATTATTTTAATGTTACGCACCTTACCATATTGACTTGTCACTGTATCAAGTGTAAAGATGCTTATACAATTGCAATTGCAATTGCGCTCGGGTTAAACAAGGTCAAACAGTGCCTAGTCAGCATCAAAATCTGTCTATCTATATTATGTGCTTGTTAGTTATCTGGTTCAAGTTGTGTCGAGTTACCAAAGGTAACCAACCAAGTAAATGAAGACAACCAGATGGCGTTAAAAAAAAAGTTAGGCCTATGTCGCCCCCTGTAGCTGCAGTCATTTATTAGCCCCATTGTGAGGGACCTTACGACAGCTTTAATGTTACTGTCTCTCCTTCTCGGCTTCCTGACCGTAGTCGGGAAGAAAAGGGTAGATGTCCGTCTTCCTCCTGGGCTGAATCCGATTCTTGCTTCAGGGCTAACCCCCTTCACACTTTCAGCAGTTAGGAAACAATACAAGAGACTTCACTTGGTCTGGAGATGCTGCAGCATGTATTCACCTGCTGCTGTACATCCACTGCTCAGCTTCTCTCTGGTCCGCTCATGATCGCAGTTACTTCTTCTCGCTCTCTTTTCTCGCTCCACTGTCCTGTCCCCCCAAGGAGCCACGCCTATAACACTACGTAACTTCTTAAAACTAGGATTCGTAATTAAAGAGATTACTTTGAAAACTGTTTTCCCCACTGGATCTAAACCGGACGGGTTCACTGGGCAGTAGCCTACATCTAGCCTACATCTCGTGTAGGGTTAGGGTTAGGGTTAGAATATCACCACCAATAGAAAACTATTGACAAAACTACAGTCAAGAGCTACATTTGGTTTTCGGTTACACATGCAGCAGGGTATGCAGGTTATGTGCGTTCTGATTATTGCTTCTTGACTGTCACTCCTCACGCATATTTTAGTAGACTGAAACTAGTGAAGATGACTCACATTGACCATGGATGGGTTAAGGTTAGTGTTAAACACAGGTGTAGCCCCCAACATTAACATTGGTACGTAGCAGGTGTTTCATTTATGCAATGGTCAATGTGTGTCACACATTGTAGTTTAGTCTAGTCCTTCTACCCGTGCCCTGGAACATAAACAAGAATCAGACCCTTAATAGTGTTAGCGTTATGAGCGACACATGTGTTGGTCCTACAATGATTGGTCTAATTCGTCATATAGGCTACAAGGGTCTAATTTGCTCATTAAAAATATTCTAAAATGACGGTGTATGTTTTTTTATTAGCTTAATTGATGACACACAACGACGCTGTCGAACTGAAAATAGACACTTGAATAGCATCACATTCCGTCGTGGGTTGTATATACAGCATATATATACTATTTATTGGCAATCAATACATACAATGTAGACCTAATGTAACTCCACCATATAACAAAAAATCGGAATCATGTCAAAGCTTGATTGACGCTTGGCGCAGTCGTGCGCTATCCTTTCAGCACCAAGCGTTAATTTCACACGATGACACGGCGGTTAAAGACCTTTTTTAGGGCAACCTCACAACTTTAAAAACTAAGTTCAATCGCCTAAGCATAGCGCACATGGCGCGTCCTGCCACTTGTTGCACGAGTGCGCAGTTGGTATTAAGGGATTGTACCGCAAAGAACATCAAACCTAGAGTGTTTTTCAAGTTCTCTCAAGGATGAAAGCTAGTAGGTTGTTATTGAGTGGGGGGGTGTATTAAGCGACTTTTTTTTTACTGCAAAAAAGTCAACACACTTTTGGAGGGGAAGGAAATAAGAGAACAAATTGCACGCCCTGTTTAAAGACCAACTCTACCAACAACTATGCGTAATTCATCTCCAAGCATTGCTAAAGAGTGCGTAACTGTGTTAGACTATATGTATTATTGATTTAAACGGAAGAAACTCGAACCGGACTGTTTTTTCTCAGAACACCAAGGTCGGTCATGAGAACATTAGCGATGAGATGCCGGTATACACGGCGTGTGTCGGTTGATTGGAATTTCACTGAAAGGCGAGCGAAAACGCTTCCAGCAACAAAGTGGAGTGACGGAAAAGAACATACAGAGGACTTGAAGAAGTGATGGTCGGGAAACTATAAAGTGAACTTTTTGTTTACGGGATTTCTTCTCACAATGCTGTTGTAGCCTAATTAAAGACACGATGGCGGAGTAATCCACACGGGACAGGTACGTCCTCAAGTGAGAATAAAAACTCAGCGGCACCCTGGCAGACGATCTGACACTTCTACAAGAGGCTCAGTAGTTGGGGGGGGATGGTCGTCAGCTGCTTTTTCTCTCCTGGATGACAACAGATGCCTGTCTACTAGTTTGATAATTAACAAAATATCATTTTCATACATTGGACTGGCCAACATCAAAAGGAATTGCTTTTTGCCTTTGTTTGGACTCGCTAGAAGTATTAAATAGGCAACAAACTCCACGGAAAATCCAAAAAATCCGGATTAAATGACAATACAGCCTATAATATATGGCTTATTGAAATACATCATTACCTATGTATTAAATGCGTATGAGGAAACTTTTACGCACGACAAGCCGTTTTTTTTTTCCATTCAAATCTATTTTCACATGTGTCTTTTTTAAACCTATTTAAACGCAAAGAAGAGGAATTCATTTTTAATCGGTCACGATAGCGATGAGCGGACTGCACAAGCCCTTTACCATGGGCCTGCTGCTGCTGTTCTGTACTCTGACCAGACACTTTGGAGAGAGCGCACCCAAGGAAGCTACCGCGGTTGCTAGAAAGGACAATAGCTTCAGGCAGTATGCTGCGAGTGTAAAACACATGGACAGTAGCCGGGATCGTAGCACGGAGACGGCGACGCGGTCGACAGCGCGAAAAGAACCTCCAACCGTGCCAAGGGATTTGCGCAATCTTAGAACAGAAAGAGCGGATACAAATATTGGTGAGTAATCTAGTCTTGCGTGCGAGCGGTAACGGTGGATTCTTATAACTTCCTGGGAAGGCTGTTGATTTATAGTCGTTTAATCGTTTGAAGCTGATCACCCCCCTTTTCCCCACCTTCTGATCTTGCACAGAAATGTCCACGAGAGATATCAGAAAGAAAGAAAAGTTTCTAAAACACTTAACAGGTAAGGAGCGCTACAAGTAAATCACTGCTGTGTGTGTGTGTGTGTGTTTTTATGGGAGGGGATGCATGATAAAACTATATATGGGGGGATTGAGAAAGGGGGGATTATAATATGAAGAAAACACGAGAGGAATGATAGCCCTAACTGATGGTTCTGGAATGAATGGATGTGAAGGTGAGATTGAAATCTGTTGGTCTTTCTTTCTCCAGGACCTCTATACTTCAGTCCCAAGTGCAGGAAGCACGTGTACAGGCTCTACCACAATACTAGGGTCTGTACAATACCTGCATGTAAGTCCTGCCACCACAGTCACCCCAGGATTAATTACTGTCCTTTCCTCTGGTTAGATCCATATAGCTTCCCAGAAACACACATGGTTCTCATAAATGATCCGGAGGAGACAGTATATCTCTGTATCTATAGCTATATATATATATATACAGATATCTCTATATATAGAGATATCTCTCTATATATATAGATAGACATCCTCTCCATTTCTTCCCTCTCTCCTCAGACTTCAAAAGGTGCGCACGACTCCTCACGCGGTTAGCAGCCAGCCCACAGTGCACAGGGTAGCACACTCAAGGTACATTAACCCATACTCCAATGGATGGATGGATGGGTGGGTGGGTGGATGGATGGATGAATGCTTACATCTAAGTAGTAGATGTGTGTTGTAGAGGAAGTAGATACCAGAGGAGGGGAAGAGGGTTGAGCTATATGTCTTGGTGGGTCGTATGAGAGGTGTGGCTTGTAACATACCTGGAATGTTAGAACTTTGAAGTGGATGGTGTCATCATTGTCGTCATCATTGGAACGCCACATTGGATCCTGCTGACGGAGGAATGCCCACAGTGGTGCACCGTGCACAGCGTCTAGCCCCATTAAATAACATGTCAGCTAGATGGGGGAATTTAAGTTGTTTTCTGTTTCTCATCAAGTCGAGTCCAACGTATTTGTCTTTGTGTAGACCTTAATCACAAAGATGTCCTACTCTTCAAGGTCCACATTATACATCATCAAACCCAGAGGGGGAAACCTTGACATGGAACACAAAAGAGGGATGATTCCTTCAATGGCCGAATGGGCAGACATTATAATAGCCAATAGACATTATAGTAGCATAAAATATTAAAAAACATTATTAAAGCTAGTAGACAAAACAGAGCAGAAATGAAGTAACATGTAAGATTAAGTTAAAAGGAAATGGTTGTTGAGTAATGACTTTGAAAATGCAAATGTTTGTCTATGTTTGTCTGTTTATCTAACAAGAATGAACCTTCTTACCTTCTCCTTCGTCTTAAGGGACCTACTGACACTACCTTCTCAGTATGATCCTAACCAGTGATCGGGGACCCAGTTATAAACTGTGCGGTCTTATAAACATGTACTTTTGCACTCATTACTTGACAGCTGTGGCAAACCGCAGATCTGTGGTAAACCGGGCTCTTTTCTTATTGTGTTTAAAACACTTCGTTCGGAGGAGGAAGGACATTTTGCAGCCGCTCATGCCAACTCTTAAGACTGCACTAAATTTTACTTCCTCTTTGTTGTAGGTTGCAGCCAAGCTCACGCTATCCAGCAAAATAAGAAGAGGAAGAAGAGGAAGATGAGGAAGAACAAAGAAATGCCTCTGGATAAAGAAGGTCCTTGGACTGTATGGGTGCAGCCATCTCCCTCTGACCTGCCCAGTATGCATTAGGTCTAGTACTGTTCTGCAGAGTGGTCTGATCTACCAAGACATTACTATCACCTGCAGGTCCACCTGACCTGAATGACGGGCCAACCACACCTACAGGAGGTTGCCACCGGGCAACAAAATGCAGAGAAGGACTTTAAAGGAATGGAAGTGAAATGGATGATGAAAATGGTGATGGACCAACAACCAAATCGCTGGCTAAAAGTTACCGAGGCACTCCTGTGTTGTTTCTTCCTTTTTTGTTAAGAAATCTTGCCAAATTATCTTGCCAAAAACAAAAAAGGGATTGATTTCTTTTCAGTGTTCGGGTCACTTCTTAAAGAACAGAACCTAAAATGACAACTAAAATAAAAGAGGCTACCTCTGCCCAGAGATAGGCAAAAATACATTGAAATGTATCTAGGTACAAAGTAGAAATACATTCTTATTAAATGTATCAAAATGAATTACAAATTACTTGTGAGCAAATTTATTTAATTAAAATACGTAGTTTGTATTTTAAAATACAAAAATAGGCCTACATAAAGTAACCTGCATTATCTCTGTCACTGAGGGAATCAAGCATGAGCTATTGTATGTCTCAGCAGCAGGTTGTTATCTATTCATTGTTTGATGATGATTTGTTACTGGTTTTATCCTGAACTCATGTCATGGACATGTTTGACCGTTTTTCCCAAAATGTTAATCTTTGTGAAATAACGGTTGAATGAAAATGAATAAATATAACTAAAAATAAAGTGAAGTACAAGAAGGAATGAAGCAAGAATAAAAATCAAGAATATCTACAGAGTAACTGCACTCTCAGGCTCACTTAGCTAGCTAGGTCATTCAGTTAACTAGCTAGCTAGAATACATGCCCCCACTCGTTTTCTCTAAGCCACATAAAAGTGTGTAATTCTTGACTTTATTTTGTCATTTTTCAATAGCTTGCATAATTTGCACATACATTTCTAATTACCTGGTAAAGTACACGCAGGTCTCAAACTGTGCAGTGTGGCCCATGGTTATTATCGTCAATGGAAACGAACGAAATAACAAAAAAACATTTTGTTAACGGAAATAAAAATAAAAACGAGGCTTTACAACAAAAACGATAACTAACAAACTGTATTGTGTGTTTACAAAACTAATAAATAAGCCTAGTATTTTGGTTGGAAATGAAATCTATCTGACAATGTTTTAGCTGTGCCAGTTCATGTGTGTCTTTAGTCTTTTGGCTATTTAGATTTCTACCCAGCACACTAACTACATTTCACCTCAGAAGCAGAATTACACACATTTTGCACTTAAGGCTGCATCTGGTGTAGACTGTTTACACACACTGACTGACACGCATATTTTAGTCTTTTGTGGTTTGTTGTTCATGTGTCCTAAAGGAATACATGTTTAAATGGTATGGTTTCTTGAGTTTTCACTGCACAATACTTTTTCTGACCTTTTTGAATCTCGCCCCTGACAAATAAATTACAAAAATGACAAACTAATCTTGAAGCAAAATAAATAAATAAATAAGTAAGTAAAAAACTAAACTACCAAACCCTCTTTAAAAACGAATGAATGAATGTCATGACATGCATCAAGTCACATAACACACACACTTGAAAAGTCGAAACTACTAAATATTATGCTTATAAGAAATACAAGCATAATATAAACAAAAGGGTTAGGGTTAGGGTTAGTTAAAATGTGCTCAGTAGAACACAGGTCTCCGCCAAGGAATCAGCTTAATAGAATTGAGCCTGTCTTCGAGGGAGCCAATTGGCTGATCTGAGTCCAATGACACACCACAAGGCTAGAGATTTTCAGGAGAACAGGAAGTGGGCAGGGCTTGGGGGGGGGGTCACCCCAGCATCCTCCTGAACCCTTGACAAACCTTTCAGGGCACACCGCATGGGAAGTTATGCACCTTTTTGTGATGTCACGCCACTGTCACACCCCCTTTTGGCTGTTATCTAAGTTATCTCTTTTTACCTTGCCTAACCTTTTAGTGGATTTCGTTCTGAATGGTGCCGAATTTGTTATATACGCTGAAAGACATTTTGAATCTGTCCATACGTTGTATAAAACCAAAAAAACCCAACTAAATACCCATAGAGATTAACTTTGACCCTGGTCTTGACCTTTAACCTTGCCCCAAAATGTCCGATCATGTGACATCATTTATATCATTGATTCTTCTAATTAGCGCTTGTAGGGATACCATTTTTATATTTAAAATAACAGAAAAACTGTCCACACATTTTTTTTTTTCCAAAGGTTTATTTCTGACCAATTCAGATAACTACCAAAACCACAACACAGCAAAAAGCAAAGCAAGGATCTTTACAGAGCAGTTCCTAAGAATCACCGAACAGAGCTTATCTTGGCTGCCATTCATTATAATATAATATATTATTGATTATAATATATGGCCAAGTTGTTGGGCTAAGTTGTTGAGTGTTTGTGTGAAGAGGCCAAAGCATATTGAATGATCGAGGGCCAATACTCGCGTTCATCCAGTCGAGTCGTGATTCACCGCCTGATGTGGTTAGGAGTTGTTCTCCAAGAACACTTTGCAGCATCTCACGCACTGTTCGTACACCATTTCAAAGTCTTTGTCGCTTCCCTTTAGAAGAGATAAGGGGACATAAAAAAGGTTTAACTGGGATTAAATTAATATATGAATGCTTGACATTGTTTTGAAAGAGCTGAAAGCTAGCCCAACTATGATCTTCATCAAAAACTAGCGGGATTTGACATTGACTTTAATCGATGCCATTTGTTTTTTAATTATGACCAGAGAACAAAATGATACCCTTGAATTTAAATCAACAGTTTTTACTTCTTCATCCCAAATGTCCTCTTATCGCCTGTATATATTTAAAAAGAATACAGTTAATGTCTCAGGGCCCTCACAAGAAAAACGTTCCTACTTAAAGGTGTTACATGTATCAATGGCACAACAAGCATTTAAAATGGGTACTGCAGACCAAAATTCACAATATGTTGTCTCCGCTAGTGGTCAAACGATTGATGAGCACTCACAAGGCCGATTAAACTAAAGACACAGGCAGCCTTGTCAGTGTGGCTGCTGCTCCCCCTATTGTCAGATACTGGCAGACATCTGCTGGATGTAACTGGATGTAACTGGATGTGCTGGATGTAACATTACCGGAGAGAAAACGTTAAGTCTTATATTCCCAGCTTTCAAAGCTCAATATATTGAATTGGCCACTCTTTACAACATATGCACTGTTTACTGTCTGTAGAATCACATTGATTCCGATGTTTTCGTGGGAAGATTTGAAAAACGTCAGTTGGACTGGACCACACCAATGTAGCGCACACCAAGAGACATGGAATTCATTACGCTAACTTTTTAAATGAAAAACTCCCTTTCAATGTGACAAACTTGCTTATAGTGAGATTTAGCATCTGCTCTGTGCTGAGCTGCGCACCAGACACAGAAAGCTGCAGCCGTTTTACATGCGATATGTAGATAGATAGACATTGGGGCTGGGCGATTTGGACTAAAAATAAAATCAAACATTTGTTCAAACAAATGTACAATTTTGATTAAAAATGTTTTTGTTTTTCTTTAAACAAACTAAAAAGACCAAGGCAAAATGTCAATAAATATTATTTATTAACACAATAAAAATAAATTATACTATGTGAACAAATCAGTTGTCCAAGAATAAAAACATTCAAATAAAAAACAGCACCACTTGGCTCTCATTGTGATTCCTTTGTAAATCACATTGAAACGTCTGTGTACTACGCACTACAGTGTACTGTCTTCTGGTGTACTATTAGTATGCAAGACAATACTAGATGGTCGTCCTCCTGTCATACGATGTGGGTGACTGTAGTTCGCTATCCGGGTACCTTTAGTATACGCATTTTTGCATACTACATGGAAATATGATTTCGGACATACGGCTGAAAAGGTTATCCTTCAAGCTGCCCCAATTTGTGAGAGACACAGAATGTTTATGCTGAGATAATCGGGAAGATATAAAATAAACACCAACAGCATTCCAATTGGCCATACAAAGGATTTTGTAAGAAATACGAATTCTGGCGCCTAATCAAAGCCACTTCTATTTGAGTGCATTGTTGTGATACACACGCAAGACAAATAAACCACTCTGAAGTCTATCACTTTGGTTCTGACAACCAAACTTAGCCAGTTGTCAGATAACTCGGACAGCAGGGTGTACGAAACCAAACCTGGAACTGCCGTGTGCACGCGCACTACCCCCAACCCAACATATCTGACATCACCAGGCCCCCGACGCAGCTGTGGCCCATTAGCTTGTCAATGTATCCACACCAACACAAGGGAACATATGTGTTGGTGCCTTTCTGTATGATGGTGACACACAAGACTGCTGTCTGGCTCCATCTCTATAGAATGAGTCTGATTGCAAGGAGCATGAAACCGCAGCCCAATATATTGTTAGGCATCCAACCTATTATTCCAATTCCAAACCGCTTGCGTCTCAAATAGCCTGCACTTCCTTTGGCATGCATTGTCAGGGTAGCACGACCCACAATATGATTGGCCGCATTGACATGAACTTCTCCAGCCAACCGAAACCTCTACTTTAAAGACCGGCTTTGAGACGGACTAATGAAATAAAAAGGTTAGCAACCATTTATTAAACCTAGAAATCTGTTGTTTTCAATTTAGCACCTTTGGGTGATAAACAATGCCATAAAAGTCAAATAAAAACGACAAAAATTGTCTGAGGACAAATGTTAACGTGCAATGAGTTAAATGTCAACAACGATTCCCAAAGAACATTTGGCATACTGCAGAATTGGCTGACGAATGTCAGAGGGGACTATATTATGACTTTTATTATTATTATGATTATTTAACAGAATCCAAATCATTCGTTTTTGCTCCCAGATCTTGAGAACAGCAGCGGTTGAAAGGGACGATCGCCGAGCAACTCCAAATTCACTGGCGTGCATTTCCACTCCGATTGGCTCTGGTTTTTATCAAGTGAAACAAGACCATCTCTTCTTGTGTGTGATTTGTAAGGCCTTTAAAAGGGAAAGTGAAAACAACGCTCAACGTATACAAAGTTCATGCAAACCCTACTCACGTAATACGGGTCTTTGATGATCAGCTGTTTCTGGGGGTCGTATGAACCGAGGAGCTCAATCTTTGCTCTGCAGGTGCTTACAGATTTGGCCTTCCTCTTCAGGTCACTGCATGCAGGAAACAAAAAGGGTGAAACTCAAACAATGTGTACATATTCGTTGAACCTTGCTATACATACATTGTACTTCCGCTCAGACAATCCTAATAAAAACATGAAAGGAGTATACCAGGACAATATCAGTGTAGCAATCGACAATATTATGCACCACTAAAAGTGGCTCCTGCTGGGCGACTCCAAAGTCAGGACACAGGAAAGTGATGATAATAAACCGCTTCATTGCAGACTTTGTATTTGTTTGTTGACAGAGCAGGTGGTACAAAGCATCACAGGTGTGCAGCCTCACCCAACCACAGACTTGGGCCAGGTGAGGCTGCTTAAACCAGCCACCAACCACACACACTCCACAATCAGCTTTAGTGATTAGAATAGTATGGCCTATTTTGGTAATTGGTCCTTAAAAATTGCAATACCCCCCACCTCAGGCCAAGAGACTATGAATAAAATGTCAAGGATTAAAAAAGGCTACAAGCAGCTACACACGACAGTGGGGGTCGAAGCCCACAAAATGACTGGTTACCCTGGTAGACCACTTGAGCTATTGTTTTTAATTCTCATCTAAAAATGGCATACCCCAAAATCATTAATAACAAATATTAGAAATATATTACAAATATAAGGGCCTGATGCATCCCAGATTTTGAGATCTATGGATAGACAACACAAGAACTGTCTTGTATCACCAGGTCTGAGAAAAAGCAGTAAAAACACATCAGGAAATTGCCAATTTTACTTCCAACCGCAATTCTAAATTAGAGAGAATAACGTCACTGAAACAGGGAGCTAATAGCGAGGTATGCTACTTAATCTGCTCTACAACTTCCGAACTGCAACTCTACCAGGGCAACCTGTTGGACACCAAGAGGAGGCATTCACCCAGCTGTCCAATCAAAGGCCTTGGTCAAGTTTTGTTTGTCCAATGGAGTTGCCATGCTAAACATTAAAGCTATGCTGATGGTAAAATATAACTCAAAGAGGTAAAAAAAAAAAAACTCCTAAAGAGGACTTATTCAATATTAGATGCACCTTTGTTCCTGGCACTGGACAGGATTGTCTGCAGGCAAGCAAAGTGCTTCGTTTACAACAAACATGTGTTAATGGAATGCATTTCGAGATCCGTTCAGACATCCCCTCAACTTAGATGAAATATAGCAACGGCATATTTCACTGAGAACAAAGCATGGGTGAGGACAACAAGAACAGCTAATTAGGTTGACGACAGTGGGACGAAATCTATTTATGTAATTACTTGGTGGACTTCATCCACTTCTTCTAGGCCCTAAGGTCTGGTCAGCTTAACACTTGGAGTGCAGTTAAAGAAATGGAAGGGGGAGGAAAAACAGAGCGCCAAAGAGCAAAGACAAGGCATCCAAAGAACTCGCTAAGCTGCTTACAGATCAGATCTGCCATGGGCATGTGATCTCTAACTGATCCTTAAACGTTCAAAGTAGCAAAAAATACCCCCCCCCCCCCCCTCCCCCCCCCCCCCGCCCGA